>JAXCGZ010013816.1:0-52847 GCA_037179515.1 Halocaridina rubra | reverse complement strand
GTATCGCGGTCGTGCCTGCGTATGAGCGCGTATATGGCAGTACCCACAAATAAAATGTCGTAAGTAATACGAACAAGTACAGTATCGCGGTCGTGCCTGCGTATGAGCGCGTATATGGCAGTACCCACATAAAATGTCGTAAGTAATACGAACAAGTACAGTATCGCGGTCGTGCCTGCGTATGAGCGCGTATATGGCAGTACCCACAAATAAAATGTCGTAAGTAAAATTCTGGAGTGTTACCAAAAGGGCACAGATCCTATGCAAAATACACCAACGATAAGCTAACAGCTTACTAGGCAGCCAGATTACACATTTCTACTAGTAATGAGAAAATTTATTTTCATGTGACAACTCAAACACATGAAAGGCTTAGCCTAGGCTCGATAAATGACACCAAAGTTTTTCTTCCAATCTATAAGCAGTCAATGCTTGAATATAAAACACAATTATAAGCAAAAATACTTAATATGCTTTCTCCCAATTCCTAAATCCTAAGGAAATATAAACAATTCCCAACAAGTATCACCCTTTAACGGATATATAAAACACGAATGCTTTAAAACTCAATCTTATCACGCAAATAAATGAAATTTTATATAACACGTCTTCTCGTCATGCAAAATTTCTAAAGTCTGTTACCACATAATCTCATGTAGATTTCCTGAAATATTGTTTACCACATGGGAAACAAGAAAATATTAGTTACCATAATCAATATTGAAAATAAAGAAAAATTTCTTATCCGCAACGTTTCTAGCGCGAAAATTTTCGTGTGCAGCCTAAGATTCATTCATTTCAATAATCGAGCCAATGGTAATCGGGTTTCAGGTGCAATGTTAAAAAGCAAAATAAAAATAAATTTATAAAATCAGTCTGTCTGTTCGGGTCCCTGTTCGGGCGCCAATTATGTGGGGGGGGTTTTAAATGATGCTAGAGTGTTGTTAAGATTCTGTTTTACTAAGGGGACTCAAAGTACCGAGCTCGGTTAAGAGCTCACAAACAGACAGGACAGATATTTGTACTTGAACACCCCATTTTTATTACCATTAGTCGGTTAAATGAAACTCAGAATTCAACTTTCTTTTAATTTTGGAAATGCAATGACATTAAAAGAATTGAATTAAATTTCTCAAATTAAATTTTATGAAATGCTGCCTCGAATCCCGGAGGAGGTGAGTATGAGTTCGTTTCCCGGCACCACGGACGTATGCCAAGACTTTGGCCTCAACTCGATGATTACCTCTGTCACACAGGCAGAGTAGAATACAGGACACTGCAATTTCAGAAACAGAAATGACACACTGTTTATAATGGGAAACTGAAAGCATGAGCACACATATAATGAGTTTCCAATGTCATTCTACTGGATGAATATATATAGGTTATTCACAGCTAACCAGAAACATTTATGCTACCATAATAGCATACAAAACATTAATTCTTTACTGGTTTTAAAGAAAATAATATATTCACAATAAATGAAGAATAAGCAAGACAAATACAGTACTGTATGTATTCCTTAAATTGTGGGCAACCACAAAAGTTGCAATGCTTATTCCTGATATGAAATTAATATGGTAAAACACTCTATTTAGGGTAAAGGAAGAATCTACGAGATAAATACAGTATTCATTCACTTTTAGTTATCAAGAACTTTGCAATAAAAAAAAGGGTGCAAAACCACCTTTTGAGGTATTTGCAACTTATAACTCAAAACACTTTATCCCCAACATATGAAGAATTAGCAAGATAAATACGGTATGCATTCATTAAATTGTGGTTAACAAGAAATATTTGCATAGCCAACTGGGAAAAATTACCTTTTGAATATTTGCAATTTGGCTTTTTGGCAAATAGCTTTATTGACGAGTTTTTGAAGTAAAAAAACACTTTATTTACGATGATAGAAAGGGGTGAAATGAAATTAGAATTTATTAGGAAGAGAGATAGATTTTTACGGGCTCATAACTAGTCTTCAGAGGATGAGATTTTCGTTTATCACATTCAGTGAAAAGAAACTTCTCAGCAATATATATCAGCTGTAATTTACAGGTTAAGGAATTAACTTTGGCATGTGAGATTCCAGTGTGGTAATCTACAAAATTTCGTGTGACTGGGAATGGAATCTGAGAATAGAAATCCATAAGATTTATCCAGTAACGAATGTAACTAATTCTCGAAAATAAACCAATTTGCTTGACCCACGAGCTTTACCATACACTATCCCTCACCTTGTTGTGCTAGATGAATTCCTGTGAAGATGCCACGTAATTGGAATTTGAAAATAAACTTGGACTACCCAGGCGAGATGTTGCCTCTGGGCAGTCTCGGCGCCAAAAGAGAGCGTCTCCTTGTTGTGCTTCGTGACGTCATCTGTAGGAGACATTCCTAGAGCAGTAATTGGCTCTGATTTCATTTTAAGGACTATTTTAGTGGTGGTCCCTGGCAGGCAATTATAGCAGAGATGCAAGGGAGAGATAGTATTTTTAGGTGCAACAAGTGGAAGCAAATAAAATAAAACGAGAATAATAATTAAAAGTTAGGTTACTGGTTATTCTTTTCTTAATTTTCTTGGCTCGTTACAGACAGAAAAATAGGAGCAGCCTTTATATTGGGGCTATACTTCTACACGTACAAGAAGAGTAAATAAGCTATTTAAAATTAGCTATAAGCAAAATACAAATTGCAAATAATCATAATCTGCGAAAGTCAAGAAGTGGGAATTAATTTTTTTAGTTAGAAAATAACAGTTATGTTACTAATTTATTTAATAAGGCATCTAACAGCCTCTGTTGACATTGAGCGAAACACTCTGTCACACTATATAGTAATAAAATATTTTTTTTACTTCATCTTATATCTTTGGCATGGTGTGTCTATGTAAGGTTTGGAACGCATCTATGCCCTTTATCATTGTTTCCTATGGAAAATAACTCGTTTTTTCACGCGATTTTCCATTTACACGACACTTCTGAGAAACTATCTAGGCGTTATTTTGAGAACAAGGTGTATATATATATATTTTTTTTTATGACTGTGACACCAGGATGGGTCAAACTAAATAAATAAATAAATCTACCCTCATCAAGCCTGGGCACGAAGAAAATAAAAAGAGAAACAGACATGGGGAGTGTTGTGACTTGTCAGATGTGAAGGGATAATAAGACATGTGTAACGAATATCCAAGATATTCGTTGTTGATGTAGGCATAGAAAGAGAACTGTAACTGAAGGAAGACTTAACATCGAACTGTCCAGCACAGTCTTATTTAAGTTCACAAGATCCTTCAGCTATGTGTATATATATATATATATATATATATATATATATATATATATATATATATATATATATATATATATATATATATATATATATATATTATACTGTATATATATATATATATATATATATATATATATATATATATATATATATATATATATTATACTGTATATATATATATATATATATATATATATATATATATATATATATATATATATATATATATATATATATATATATATATATATATATATATATATATATATATATATATATATATATATATTATACTGTATATATATATATATATATATATATATATATATATATATATATATATATATATATATATATATATATATATATATATATATATATATATATATATATATATATATTATACTGTATATATATATATATATATATATATATATATATATATATATATAAGAACCTTGACTCGCGAACTTAATCCATTCCTAAACCCTGTTCGTGGGGTAAGTCAATTTTTCCCATTGAAATGCATGTTATATCAATTAATCCGTTCCTAGTCACCATAAATATACGTTTTTAAATTTTTTTATTAGTATTAAAATTAATTATTATACATGTAAAAGGAAAACTACAGTAATAATAGAAAGGAATTCTACTCTACTAAAATAAAATATGGCACAGTACTGTATTTACCTTTTAGGATGATTGTTGCTAACACACGTGGATGGTGGTGGAGGAGGAGGAGAAGGACTACTTTTTTGGAGAGTCCCCTTCCATAAAAATGTAAGGGAACTCTTCCGATACAGGCTGTATTTCTGGTGTTTTCTCTCTATGTTCTCATTTGGAAGGTGGGTCTCTGACTAGTAGCACAAGAAAACGATCCAGAGAAATTTGTCTTCTTCTTTGCTGGTAAATTTTTCTAAAATAACACATTGCATTGTCATTTACTTTGTTCACTACTCTGTTGCCCATGCTTTTGTCTGGGTGCTGATTCTCAATAAAAGCCTGCACATAATTCCACTTACTAAAAATTTCTTTAAATTTTTCACTGGACACCTTTACCCTCTCGTCCCCCTCCTTTGATGACTGCTCCTCTTGGAGAGTCTTCACCTGTTCACGTTGCAACTTGATCAATTCTTCGGTGGTGAGTTCTTGTTTGTGGTCCGTCACCAGCCCCTCCACATCCTGCTTATTGACCTCCAAGCCCAAACTTTTGCCTGTGGCCACAATTTCACTAACAGTTTTGGTAGCTAACTCCTGCTGGTTCTGCTTGTACGTTTTCCAATGCCACCACCCTCACAGCCTCTTTTACTGCCACATTCCCCTTTATTGCATCTGCAAAGAGAGTTTTCATGGCATCATGGTCTGTACTCAGCTCCTGAAATTTTTCTAATCTGTTTGATGTTTTCCTTTATCTGGACACTGCAATCTGCAATCTCGTCTCTCTCAGAAGAGAGCAGTGAACTAACATTTATTTCATTCAGGTTATCATTCAGTTGTTTATTGTTATTCTTTTTGTTTATTAATTCTGGTTTCTAGTTCACTCTTTTCCCCCTGCAGCTCCTATATTCGCTTTTCTAGGTCTTTTCTGCCTTGCCCTTGTGCCAATTTTGCTTCCTCCAGAAAACTTTAAGTGTGTCATTCTCTTTCATTTCTCTATTCTTATTCCGAATTTTATCATCCAGGTTTATTACAAGGGTCTCAATGTCCTTGACTTTTTATTTCAGCCTTCTAAGAGCCTTTCCTCCTCCTACAACCCACGGAGATGCTCTACCATCCCTCCCACGACCTTTGGATGGGGGAGTTGGGGACAGAGACGGTTTCATATTTATGTTTTGCCTTTCACAGACTATAGAGAGAAAAAAAAATAATACAGAGAAAAGTTTCTCTTTAAGCTTTACCCAGAATTTCTATATCTTTATATGAGTACTAACTTAGTTGCTGTACTTAGTTCATCTCTTTTCTGGTAACACATCCTAACTTAAAATTTGACTTCGGTAATTAGAGACGAAAAAAATACAAAACAAAAACCCGCATGAAGGAAAACTCGAATATGCAACTGAGGAGACACATACTTGATGCATTTACACCTGTTTCTGCTATATTTTCTTCTTAACTGCTAAACCGGCATTTCAGAAGAAAAAAATATTAATCAATTTTTAACCAAGGTATGTTATCATAGGATCAGACTAAAAATAACTCAATTTAAACAAAAACAAAATCAATTAAGGAGAACAGAGGAATATGAAAAAATATGACAACTGTGCTACTTGGCCACTTAACTCAGCACTGTTGACAGGTGTATTTTTCGTATTTATTTATTCATTTATATCGTATAAAAAATTGACTATCAAGTTTATATGGGAAGGATATTGATTTTAGCAAGATGTGGAATCACTGGATCAGGTAATATGGCCGTAAGAGCTCTCCCCAATTTACACATAAAATTAGGTCAAGTGATGGCTTCGCCTCTGGCAACTCTTCTAAACTTCCTTCAAGACAGGGCAAGACAGCTTCTTTTTCCCCTCTCAAAAGTATTCAGAGATTTTCCCTTTAATTTTTTTGGACTATCTCACTTACTACAAATATATTTTTTTTTACTCACAGTACTCTGCAGAATCTCTATCCAGGCAAATTTGGTTTAAGTTTTATATTTTAGACCCGGTTCAATAAAAAAACACAAGAAAAAATTCAAGAGATACTGATTACATGTGTTCTAATGCCCACCATGTGTGTGCCTGCATGCATGCATGCATTTGTGCATGCTATAAAGTATTAAAGAAAACCATGGAATATCTTATAAGTATGGTTGATTTCTCACTCTCTTTAAGGAATGTATTGAAGAAAACCATGGAATATCTTGTAACTATTCTCTCTCTCTCTCTCTCTCTCTCTCTTTTGGAATCCGCACTTGAAAATGCGCATAGCTAAGCTTGAAAAAGTTCAAAGACATGCCACGAAACTGGTGCCAGAAATACGCAATCTCAGTTATGATGAGAGGGTGAGGGAATTAGACTTACCATCACTCGAAGCTAGAAGAGTGATGGGGGATATGGTGACAGTCTTTAAAGTCCTTCATGGTTATGATAGAGTGGATAGGGATCGATATTTTGATATGGCTGGCTCTAGAACTAGAGGTCATAGTTTGAAGCTTCGTAAGAAAACTTCCTTGCAGGATGTAAGGAAATACTTTTTCAGTGTAAGAGTAGTTGATAATTGGAATTGGCTAAGCGAGGAGGTAGTTAATGCTATCTCAATCCATAGTTTTAAGGACAGGTTTGATAAGTATCACTAAGTCTAAAATGGAACCGATGAGGAGACGGGAAGATACGAGCTTTGGGCTCTTTCCCGTAAACACAATTAGGTAATCACACACACACACACACACACACACACACACACAGTGTAAGAGTAGTTGATAATTGGAATTTGCTAAGCGAGGAGGTAGTTAATGCTATCTCAATCCATAGTTTTAAGGACAGGTATGATAAGTATCACTAAGTATAAAATGGAACCGATGAGGAGACGGGAAGATACGAGCTTTGGGCTCTTTCCCGTAAACACAATTAGGTAATCACACACCAGAAAAGAGATAAATTGAGTCACTAAATAGCACTTATATGGAGATATAAAAATTCTGTGTGAAGCTCAATTAAAAGTTTTTCTCTTTTCTTTTCTTTTTCCTCTTTCTCGTCTTCTTTCTATATTCTGTGAGAGGGAGAACATAAAAATGAGGCTATCTCTGTCCCAAACCTCTCCCACCCATGGGTCGGGAGGTGGGGTAGCTATTTGGAGACTAAAACAGAATATCAAGGATTTAGAGGCAATGGTTATAAGCCTTGATGATAAAATTCGGAATATGGATAGAGAAATGAAAGAGAATGAAACACTCAGAGAACAAATAAGATTTTTGGAGGAAGCAAATAAAGCACAAGGGCAGGAGAGAAAGGAACTAGAAAAAAGAATAAAGAAGCTGGAAGGGGAAAAGAGTGAACTAGAAACTAGAATTTCTAAACAAGAAGATAAAAACAAACAGCTAAATGACAACCTAAATGAATTAGATGTTAGTTCACTGCTCTCTTCTGAGAGAGACGAGATTGCAGCTTGGAATGTCCAGATTAAGGAAAACATTGAACAGTTTAGAAGAGAGTTCCAGGAGCTGAATATGGAAAATGATGCCATGAAAACTTCCTTTGCTGATGCACTACAGGGGAATGTGGCAGTAAAAGAGGCAGTAAAGGTGGTGGCACTGGAAAACATACAAACAGTTGACTATAAAGAGACAGTAAGCAAAAAAATGAAAGATGTTGTGATGGAAAGGGCAAACCCACTCATCAAACAGGCACATGATAAAGAGAAGACAGTGGTAATCTCAGGGATAAGCGAATCCCAGGAGCCAACATGGCAGGGGAGACTTGAAGAAAATAAAGCTAGGGTTGTAGACCTGATTAGAAAGCTTGGAGTAGTTTGTGGTCCTGAGGATATTGTAAACATACACCAACTAGGCAAATATTCGAGGGAAGGAAAGCCGAGACCAACAAAAGTAAGCTTTGATAGAGGGGAAACATGTAGGGAAATATTGATGAGAGAAAAAAGTCTAAAAGACCTTCAAGAATTCAAAGAAGTGTTCATTAGACGATACAGAACACAGGAAGATATGGGAAAGATCAAAAACTTGTTGGAAGAGGCAAGAATGTTAAATGAGGAAAGAAATGAAGAAGAGAAGAAAAATTTTCATTATAGAGTTCTTCCAGACAAAGGGGAGATAAAGAAGATAATGACAGAAGATAAGGGGATGGGGCCTCATTAAGATTGTTATACACAAATGCTGATGGATTAGCTGGTAAGGCAGTAGAATTAAAAGATAGGATTCACAACAGTAAGGCAGATATAGTAGCAATTACAAAGTCTAAGTTCAGTGAGGACATAAACAGTGTCAGAATATTAAGGGTTGAAAGATCTGAGAGGACTGGTGGAAGGATAGCACTGCTCATAAGTGAAAGGATTCAAGTTGAAGAAATAAACTTGGCTATAGAAAGTGAGTTCAAGAAATTTCTTGTTGCTCGCATAAATACTGAGTCAGAGAGCATAATAATAACTGTTGTATATAACCCGCCAAGGAACCAGAATAGGCTAGAAGTTTATGAGGAAAGTCATATAGGTACTGTTGAAGTCATAAACTCAGTTGTTAACATGGCACGGGAGAGAAAATGTAGGATTTTGATTATGGGAGATTTTAATCATAAAGAGATAGATTGGATAAATCTTGACCCACACAGTGGTGATGACTCATTCGGGGCAAGATTCCTAGATTGCGTACAAGGGAATTTCCTACACCAACATGTAATGGAACCAACAAGGGCCAGGGGTGGGGATGAGCCATCACTACTTGATCTAGTATTCACAGATAATGTGTTGGATATTGAAAAAATTGAGTATGAATCACCAATTGGAAAGAGTGACCACTGTGTGTTGTTGATGGAGTATATCATTGAAGATATTCTGCCTGAGAGTAGAGGCACTGAGGACATGAGGAGGAACTATCCGAAAGGAGATTACATCAAAATGAATGAGCTTTTTGCAGTTATTGACTGGAGAACCTTATTTTACAACAAATCTGTACAAGAAATGTATAACATCTTTTGTGAGAAATATGGGAAGATAGTAAATTGCTGCATACCTGTCACCAAAGTAGGTGTAATTCATGCCAGAGAGAAATGGTTCGATAATGAGTGTAAAAGAGCTAAGGAGTGGAGAGGCAAATGCTGGAAAAGGTATAGGAGGAGAAAAACATAAATGCCTGGCAAACCTACAAAAGAGCAAGAAATGACTACCTAAGTAAAAGGAGAGAGGCAGAGAGAGACTATGAGAGGAACATCACCAGGAAGGCTAAAGAAAATTCCAAGCTTTTCCACAGCTTTATCAGAGAAAAACTGAAGGTAGAAAAACAGGTTTTAAGGCTAAAGAGAGCGGATGGAAGCATCACTGAGATGGATGAAGAGATCTGCAAAGAATTGAACAAGGAGTTTCAGTCAGTATTTACAGTAGAAAATACCCCACCCCCTCAGATTGCAGAGATAGAAGCTCAGGGCCGGTATTAGAGAACATCAACCTTACAGCCACAGAGGTATGCAAAGCGCTGATGGATTTAGATGTTCATAAAGCTACAGGTCCTGATGACATATCTTCTCATGTACTTAAAAAATGCTCAAGCTGAATATCAGTGGCACTAAGTATCATATTTAAAATGTCACTGGAGTCAGGGGAAATTCCAAGATGTTGGAAACAAGCAAATGTGATACCTATCTTCAAAAAGGGAAGGAGGGATACGGCTCTGAACTATAGACCAGTTTCCTTTACCAGCATATTTTGAAAACTTATGGAGAAACTACTAGGGAAACATATCTCTCTTCACTTGGAATCCTTCAACTTTTTGTCAGTGAGGCAACATGGCTTCAGAGAAGCCTGCTGGCTAGTACAGTGGTAACGCGCTGGCTTCGCATTCACGAGGTCGAAAGATCGGTCCCCGTCCAAGACCGAGAGTTTAAGCTGTTTACTGGCAGGAACTGCTGTGGGTGGACATCACAGTGGGGGGTTGGGGCTTGTCCTGGCTGACGAATACCCATTGTAAAATGGAAATAAAGATTATTATTAAGGTAGATCAACAGTAACAAACTTATTAGAATTTTATGATGAGGTAAGCCGAATCTCGCAGGGAAGAGAGGGCTGGGCAGATTGCATATTCCTAGACTTCCAGAAAGCGTTTGACACTGTTCCACATGGGAGACTTATTAGGAAGCTGCAATCAATGGCTAGAATAGGTGGAAATGTCTTGGAATGGATAAAAACTTACTTAGAAGGAAGGGAACAGAGGGTTAAAGTAAGACACTCAGTGTCTGAATGGAGAAGAGTTAGTAGTGGAGTTCCACATGGATCAGTTTTAGGGCCACTTTTGTTCCTTGTATATGTAAATGACCTACCAGAGTCTGTAAATTCATTCATGAATATGTTTGCAGATGATGCAAAGATTGTGAAGAAAGTAGGAAACGAGAACAATGGTAGAGAACTTCAGGAGGATCTAAATAATCTGCATGAGTGGTCAGAAAAGTGGCTAATGAAATTCAATACCTCAAAATGTAAGGTACTGAGAATGGGTACAAGTGCAAGAAGGCCCAAGCTTGACTACTCGGTGGCTGGAGTACAACTTCAAGAGACAGAAAATGAGAGAGATCTAGGAGTAAACATGCTGGCTGATTTGTCTCCAGAAATACATATCAATGGCATAGTAAGGGCAGCATATGCATTCTTATCAAATGTAAGGGTAGCCTTCAGGCACATGGACGAGGAAATGTTCAGAAATATTTATGTAACCTATGTGAGGCCAAAACTCGAATATGCAGCCCCCTTTTGGAATCCACACTTGAAAAAGCACATAGCTAAGCTTGAAAAAGTTCAAAGACATGCCACGAAACTAGTGCCAGAAATACGCAATCTCATTTATGGTGAGGGGCTGAGGGAATTAGACTTACCAAAACTCAAAGCTAGAAGATTGAGGGGGGATATGGTGACAGTCTTTAAATTCCTTCCTGGTTATGTTAGAGTGGATAGGGTTCGATATTTTGATATGGCTGGCTCTAGAACTAGAGGTCATAGTTTGAAGCTTTGTAAGAAAACTTCTTTGCAGGATGTAAGGAAATACTTTTTCAGTGTAAGAGTAGTTGATAACTGGAATTCGCTAAGCGAGGAGGTAGTTAATGCTATCTCAATCCATAGTTTTTAGGACAGGTATGATAAGTATCACTAAGTATAAAATGGAACCGATGAGGAGACGGGAAGATACGAGCTTTGGGCTCTTTCCCTTAAACACAATTAGGTAATCGCACAAATGCTGATGGATTAGCTGGTAAGGCAGTAGAATTAAAAGATAGGATTTACAACAGTAAGGCAGATATAGTAGCAGTTACAGTTGAGTGAGGACATAAACAGTGTCACAGTTTTTCCTAAGGGCTTCAGAATATTAAGGGTTGAAAGATCTGAGAGGACTGGTGGAGGAATAGCACTGCTCATAAGTGAAAGAATTCAAGTTGAAGAAATAAACTTGGCTATAGAAAGTGAGTTCAAGGAATTTCTTGTTGCTCGCATATATACTGGGTCAGAGAGCATTATAATTCCTGATGTATATATCCCACCAGGGAACTAACATAGGCTAGAAGTTTATGAGGAAAGTCATATAGGTACTATTGAAGTCATAAACTCAGTTGTCAATATGGCACGGGAGAGGAAATGTAGGATTTCGATTATGGGAGATTTTAATCATAAAGAGATAGATTTGATAAATCTTGACCCACACAGTGGTGAGGACTCATTCGGGGCAAGATTCCTAGATTGCGTACAAGGGAATTTCCTACACCAACATGTAATGGAACCAACGAGGGCCAGGGATGGGGATGAGCCATCACTACTTGATCTAGTATTCACAGATAACGTGTTGGATATTGAAATAATTGAGTATGAACCACCAATTGGAAAGAGTGACCACTGTGTGTTGTTGATGGAGTATATCATTGAAGATATTCTGCCTGAAAGTAGAGGCACTGAGGACATGAGGAGGAACTATCCTAAAGGAGATTACTTCAAAATGAATGAGCTTTTTGCAGTTATTGACTGGAGAACCTTATTGTACAACAAATCTGTACAAGAAATGTACAAAAATTTTTGTGAGAAATATCTGAAGATAGTAGATTGCGGCATACCTGTCACCAAAGTAGGTGTAATTCATGCCAGAGAGAAATGGTTCGATAATGAGTGTAAAAGAGCTAAGGAGTAGAGAGACAAATGCTGGAAAAGGTATAGGAGGAGAAAAAACATAAATGCCTGGCAAACCTACAAAGGAGCAAGAAATGATTACCTAAGGAAAAGAAGAAAGGCAGAGAGTGACTATGAAAGGTTCATCACCAGTAAGGCTAAAGAAAATCCCAAGCTTTTCTACAGCTTTATAAGTGGAAAACTGAAGGTAAAAGAATAGGTTTTAAGGCTAAAGAGAGCGGATGGAAGCATCACTGAAATGGATGAAGAAATATGCAAAGAATTGAACAAGGAGTTTCAGTCAGTATTTACAGTAGAAAATACCCCACCTCCTCAGATTGCAGAGATAGTAGCTCAAGTACCGGTATTAGAGAACATCAACCTTTCAGCCACAGAGGTATGCAAAGTGCTGATGGAGTTAGATTTCCATAAAGCTACAGGTCCTGATGATATATCCCCACATGTACTTAAAAATGCACAAACTCAATATCAGTGGCACTAAGTATCATATATAAAAAGTCATTGGAGTCAGGGGAGATTCCAATATGTTGGAAACAAGCAAACGTGATACCCATCTTCAAAAAGGGAAGGAGAGATACGGCTCTAAACTATAGACTTGTTTCCTTGACCAGCATAGTTTGCAAAGTTATGGAGAAACTACTAAGGAAACATATCTCTCTTCACTTGGAATCCTTCAACTTTTTGTCAGAGAGACATCATGGCTTCAGAGAAGGTAGATCAACAGTAACAAACTTATTAGAATGTTATGATGAGGTAAGCCGAATCTTTCAGGAAAGAGAGGGCTTGGCAGATTGCATATTCCTAGACTTCCAGAAATCATTTGACACTGTTCCACATGAGAGACTTATTAGGAAGCTGCAAGCAATGGCTAGAATAGGTGGAAATGTCTTGGAATGGATAAAAACTTACTTAGAAGGAAGGAAACAGAGGGTTAGAGTAAGACGCTCAGTGTCTGAATGGAGAAAAGCTAGTAGTGGAGTTCCACAGGGATCAGTTTTAGGGCCACTTTTGTTCCTTGTATATATAAATGACCTACCAGAGTCTGTAAATTCATTCATGAATCTGTTTGCAGATGATGCAAAGATTGTGAAGAAAGTAAGAAACGAGATCAACGGTAGAGAACTTCTGGAAGATCTAAATAGTCTCCTTGAGTGGTCAGAAAAGTGGCTAATGAAATTCAGTACTTCAAAATGTAAGGTAATGAGAATGGGTACAAGTGCAAGAAGGCCCAAACTTGACTACTCAGTGGCAGGAGTACAACTTCAAGAGACAGAGAATGAGAGAGATCTAGGAGTAAACATACTGACAGATTTGTCTCCAGAAATGCATATAAATGGCATAGTAAGGGTAGCATATGCTTTCTTATCAAATGTAAGGGTAGCCTTCAGGCACATGGACAAGGAAATGTTCAGAAATATTTATGTAACCAATGTGAGGCCAAAACTTGAATATGCAGCCCCCTTTTGGAATTTGCACTTGAAAAAGCACGTAGCTAAGCTTGAAAAACTTTTAAAGACTTGCTGCGAAACTGGTGCCAAAAATACGTAATCTCAGTTTTGATGTGAGGCTGAGGGAATTAGACTTACCAACACTCAAAGCTAGAAGATTGAGGGGGGATATGGTGACAGTCTTTTAATTCTTTCTTGGTAATGATAGTGTGGATAGGGATCGATATTTTGATATAGCTGGCAGTAGAAAAAGAGGTCATAGTTTTGAAGCTTTGTAAGAAATCTTTGCAAAATGTAAGGAAGTACTTTTTCAGTGTAAGCAGGTATGATGAGTATCACTAACTAGAAAATGGAACCGATCAGGAGACGGGAAGATTCGAGCTTTGGGCTCTTTCCCGTAATCACAATTAGGTAATCACACACACACACACACACACACACACACACACACACACACACACACACACACACACACACAACAGTAAGGCAGATATAGTAGCAATTACAGAGACTAAGTTGAGTGAGGACATAAACAGTGTCACAGTTTTTCTTAAGGGCTTCAGAATACTAAGGGTTGAAAGATCTGAGAGGACTGGTGGAGGGATAGCACTGCTCATAAGTGAAAGGATTCAAGTTGAAGAAATAAACTTGGCTATAGAAAGTGAGTTCAAGGAATTTCTTGTTGCTCGCATAAATACTGGGTCAGAGAGCATTATAATAACTGTTGTATACAACCCACCAAGGAACCAAAATAGGCTTAAAGTTTATGAGGAAAGTCATATAGGTACTATTGAAGTCATAAACTCAGTTGTTAACATGGCACGGGAAAAATAATGTAGGATTTTGATTATGGGAGACTTTAATCATAAAGAGATAGATTGGATAAATCTTGACTCACACAGTGGTGAGGACTCATTCGGGGCAAGATTCCTAGATTGCGTACAAGGGAATTTCCTACACCAACATGTAATGGAACCAAACCAGGGCCAGGGGTGGGGATGAGCCATCACTACTTGATCTAGTGTTCACAGATAATGTGTTGGATATTGAAAATATTGAGTATGAACCACCAATTGGAAAGAGTGACCACTGTGTGTTGTTGATGGAGTATATCATTGAAGATATTCTTCCTGAGAGTAGAGGCACTGAGGACATGAGGAGGAACTATCCGAAAGGAGATTACATCAAAATGAATGAGCTTTTTGCAGTTATTGACTGGAGAACCTTATTTTACAACAAATCTGTACAAGAAATGTATGACATCTTTTGTGAGAAATATGGGAAGATAGTAGATTGCTGCATACCTGTCACCAAAGTAGGTGTAATTCATGCCAGAGAGAAATGGTTCGATAATGGGTGTAAAAGAGCTAAGGAGTGGAGAGACAAATGCTGGAAAAGGTATAGGAGGAGAAAAAACAAATGCCTGGCAAACCTACAAAAGAGCAAGAAATGACTACCTAAGTAAAAGGAGAGAGGCAGAGAGAGACTATGAGAGGGACATCACCAGGAAGGCTAAAGAAAATCCCAAGCTTTTCCACAGCTTTATCAGAGTAAAACTGAAGGTAAAAGAACAGGTTTTAAGGCTAAAGAGAGCGGATGGAAGCATCACTGAGACGGATGAAGAGATCTGCAAAGAATTGAACAAGGAGTTTCAGTCAGTATTTACAGTAGAAAATACCCCACCCCCTCAGATTGCAGTGATAGAAGCTCAAGGGCCGGTATTAGAGAACATCAACCTTACAGCCACAGAGGTATGCAAAGCGCTGATGGATTTAGATGTTCATAAAGCTACAGGTCCTGATGACATATCCCCTCATGTGCTTAAAAAATGCGCAAACACAATATCAGTGGCACTAAGTATCATATTTAAGGAGTCACTGGAGTCGGGGGAGATTCCAAGATGCTGGAAACAAGCAAATGTGATACCTATCTTCAAAAAGGGAAGGAGGGATACGGCTCTGAACTATAGACCAGTTTCCTTGACCAGCATAGTTTGCAAAGTTATGGAGAAACTACTAAGGAAACATATCTCTCTTCACTTGGAATCCTTCAACTTTTTGTCAGTGAGGCAACATGGCTTCAGAGAAGGTAGATCAACAGTAACAAACTTATTAGAATTTTATGATGAGGTAAGCCAAATCTTACAGGAAAGAGAGGGCTGGGCAGATTGCATATTCCTAGACTTCCAGAAAGCGTTTGACACTGTTCCACATGGGAGACTTATTAGGAAGCTGCAATCAATGGCTAGAATAGGTGGAAATGTTTTGGAATGGATAAAAACTTACTTAGAAGGAAGGGAACAGAGGGTTAGAGTAAGACACTCAGTGTCTGAATGGAGAAGAGTTAGTAGTGGAGTTCCACAGGGTTCAGTTTTAGGGCCACTTTTGTTCCTTGTATATGTAAATGACCTACCAGAGTCTGTAAATTCATTCATGAATATGTTTGCAGATGATGCAAAGATTGTGAAGAAATTCAAAACGAGAACAATGGTAGAGAACTTCAGGAGGATCTAAATAATCTGCATGAGTGGTCAGAAAAGTGGCTAATGAAATTCAATACTTCAAAATGTAAGGTAATGAGAATGGGTACAAGTGTAAGAAGGCCCAAGCTTGACTACTCGGTGGCTGGAGTACAACTTCAAGAGACAGAAAATGAGAGAGATCTAGCAGTAAACATACTTGCAGATTTGTCTCCAGAAATACATATAAATGGCCTAGTAAGGGCAGCATATGCATTCTTATCAAATGTAAGGGTAGCCTTCAGGCACATGGACAAGGAAATGTTCAGAAATATTTATGTAACCTATGTGAGGCCAAAACTCGAATATGCAGCCCCCTTTTGGAATCGGCACTTGAAAAAGCACATAGCTAAGCTTGAAAAAGTTCAAAGACATGCCACGAAACTGGTGCCACAAATACGCAATCTCAGTTATGATGAAAGGCTGAGGGAATTAGACTTACCATCACTCGAAGCTAGAAGAGTGAGGGGGGGATATGGTGACAGTCTTTAAATTCCTTCATGGTTATGATAGAGTGGATAGGGATCGATATTTTGATATGGCTGGCTCTAGAACTAGAGGTCATAGTTTGAAGCTTTGTAAGAAAACTTCTTTGCAGGATGTAAGAAAATACTTTTTCAGTGTAAGAGTAGTTGTTAATTGGAATTCGATAAGCGAGGAGGTAGTTAGTGCTATCTCAATCCATAGTTTTAAGGACAGGTATGATAAGTATCACTAAGTATAAAATGGAACCGATGAGGAGACGGGAAGATACGAGCTTTGGGCTCTTTCCCGTAAACACAATTAGGTAATCACACATACGTGAGGCCAAAGCTCGAATATGCAGCCCCCTTTTGGAATCCACAATTGAAAAAGCACATAGCTAAGCTTGAAAAAGTTCAAAGACATGCCACGAAACTGGTGCCAGAAATACGCAATCTCAGTTATGATGAGAGGGTGAGGGAATTAGACTTACCATCACTCAAAGCTAGGAGATTGAGGGGGGATATGGTGACAGTCTTTAAATTCCTTCATGGTTATGATAGAGTGGATAGGGATCGATATTTTGATATGGCTGGCTCTAGACCTAGAGGTCATAGTTTGAAGCTTCGTAAGAAAATTTCTTTGCAGGATGTAAGGAAATACTTTTTCAGTGTAAGAGTAGTTGATAATTGGAATTGGCTACGCGAGGAGGTAGTTAATGCTATCTCAATCCATAGTTTTAAGGACAGGTATGATAAGTATCACTAAGTATAAAATGGAACCGATGAGGAGACGGGAAGATACGAGCTTTGGGCTCTTTCCCGTAAACACAATTAAGTAAGTACACACACACACACACACAATGGCCAGAATAGGTGGAAATGTTTTGGAATGGATAAAAACTTACTTAGAAGGAAGGGAACAGAGGGTTAGAGTAAGACACTCAGTGTCTGAATGGAGAAGAGTTAGTAGTGGAGTTCCACAGGGTTCAGTTTTAGGGCCACTTTTGTTCCTTGTATATGTAAATGACCTACCAGAGTCTGTAAATTCATTCATGCATATGTTTGCAGATGATGCAAAGATTGTGAAGAAAGTAAAAAACGAGAACAATGGTAGAGAACTTCAGGAGGATCTAAATAATCTGCATGAGTGGTCAGAAAAGTGGCTAATGAAATTCAATACTTCAAAATGTAAGGTAATGAGAATGGGTACAAGTGCAAGAAGGCCCAAGCTTGACTACTCGGTGGCTGGAGTACAACTTCAAGAGACAGAAAATGAGAGAGATCTAGGAGTAAACATACTGGCAGATTTGTCTCCAGAAATACATATAAATGGCATAGTAAGGGCAGCATATGCATTCTTATCAAATGTAAGGGTAGCCTTCAGGCACATGGACAAGGAAATGTTCAGAAATATTTATGTAACCTATGTGAGGCCAAAACTCGAATATGCAGCCCCCTTTTGGAATCCGCACTTGAAAAAGCACATAGCTAAGCTTGAAAAAGTTCAAAGACATGCCACGAAACTGGTGCCAGAAATACGCAATCTCAGTTATGATGAGAGGCTGAGGGAATTAGACTTACCATCACTCAAAGCTAGAAGAGTAAGGGGGGATATGGTGACAGTCTTTAAATTCCTTCATGGTTATGATAGAGTGGATAGGGATCGATATTTCGATATGGCTGGCTCTAGAACTAGAGGTCATAGTTTGAAGCTCCGTAAGAAAACTTCTTTGCAGGATGTAAGGAAATACTTTTTCAGTGTAAGAGTAGTTGATAATTGGAATTGGCTAAGCGAGGAGGTAGTTAATGCTATCTCAATCCATAGTTTTAAGGACAGGTATGATAAGTATCACTAAGTCTAAAATGTAACCAATGAGGAGACGGGAAGATACGAGCTTTGGGCTCTTTCCCGTAAACACAATTAGGTAATCACACACACACACACACACACACACACACACACACACACACACACACACACACACACACACACACCAAGGAACGAACATAGGCTAGAAGTAAATGAGGAAAGTCATGTGGGTACTATTGAAGTCATAAATTCAGTTGTTAACATTGCACAGGAGAGGAAATGTAGGATTTTGATTATGGGAGATTTTAATCATAGAGAGATAGATTTGATAAATCTTGATCTACACAGTGGGGAGGACTCATTTGGGGCAAGATTCCTAGATTGCATACAAGGGAGTTTCCTACACCAACATGTACTGGAACCAACGAGGGTCAGGGTTGGGGATGAGCCATTGCTGCTTGATCTAGTATTCACAGATAATTTGTTGGATATTGAAAAAAAATTAGTATTACCCACCAATTGGAACAAGTGACCACTGTGTATTGTTGATGGAGCATATCCTTGAAGATGTTCTGCCTGAATGTAGAGGCACTAAGTATGCGAGGAGGAACTATTCAAAATGAGATTACATCAAAATTAATTAGCTTTTTCAGTTATTGACTGGAGGACCTTATTTAACAGCAAACCTGTACAAGAAATGTACGACATCTCTTATAAGGAATATGGGAAGATAGTAGATTGTTGCATACCTTCCACCAAAATAGGAGTTATTCATGCCAGAGAGAAATACTTCAATAATGAGTATAAGAGAGCTAAGGATTGGAGAGACAAATGCTGGAAAATATATAGGAGGAGAAAAAGCATAAATGCCTGGCAGACTTACAAAAAGCAAGAAATGATTATCTAAGTAAAAGAAGAGAGGCATAGAGAGAATATGAAAGGAATATCACCAAGAAGGCTAAAGAAAATCCCAATCTTTTCCACAACTTTATCTGAGGAAAACTGAAGGTTTTAACAAGTTTTAAAGCTAAAAAAAGTGGATGGAAGCATTACTGAGATAGATGAAGAGATCTGCAAAGATTTGAACAAGGCATATCAGTTATTTAGAAGCTCATGGGCTGGTATTAGAGACCATCATCTTTTCAGCCACAGAGGTATGCAAATCGCTGATGGAGTTAGCTGCCCATAAAGCTACAGGTCCTGATAATATATCCCCTTATGTACATAAGAAATGCGCTAAATCAATATCAGCGGTAATAAGTATCATAATTGAAATGCCGCTGGAGTCAGGGGAAATTCCAAGATGCTGGAAACAAGCGAATGTGGTACTTATCTTCAAAAAGGGAAGGAGGGATACGGCTCTAAACTACAGACATGTTTCCTTGACCAGCATAGTTTGCAATCTTATGGAGAAACTACTAAGGAAACACATCTCTCTTCACTTGGAATGCTTCAACTTTTTGTCATTGAGACAACATGGATTCAGAGAAGGTATATCAACAGTAACAAACTTATTAGAAAATTATGATGAGGTAAGCCGAACCTTACAGGAAAGAGAGGGCTGGGCAGATTGCATATTCCTAGACTTCCAGAAAGCATTTGACACTGTCCCTCACGGGAGACTTACTAAGAAGCTGCAAGCAATGGCGAGAATAGGTGGAAATGTCTTGGAGTGGATAATACTTACTTAGAAGGAAGGGAACAGAGGGTTAGAATAAGAAACTCAGTGTCTGAATGGAGAAGAGTTAGTAGTGGAGTTCTACAGGGGTCAGTCTTAGGACCACTTTTGTTCCTTGTACAGTAGTACCCCTGACTCAAGAACACCCTCCCCCACGAACAACTTGCCCAATAAACATAATTTACGTATAAATATTGCATTGACTCCTGAATAATTTTTTACTCACAAACACGCATACACATTCACATCCGGGTAAGTGACCATGTTCTCTCTCACCCGCGTGGTTGTTCTCTCAGTTCTGCATTGGTACCCGCGCTGTGTAGTTCGTTCGTGCTCTGTTCGTTGTTCGTGCTTTGTACTTTTCCAGTGTTTTGCCTTTACTTTAAGCTAGCACTCATTTTGTCTCTTAAGAAAGTGAAGTGCATTAGTGACGGTGGCGTCAAACATCCTAGACGCATAACAGTGGAAACTAAGAACGAAATAATTTCTAAGCTTGAAAATGGTGTTCGTGTTTCTGATCTCGCCACGCAGTATAACATGGTGGAATCAACTATCTGTACGTTTTTGAAAAATAAATAGATCTATAAGGCATTTGACGTGGCTTAAGGAGTGACTATCTTAACGAAGAATAGGTCACAGTTAATACGAGTGGTAGAAAAGTTATTGTTGGTATGGATAAATGAAAAACAGCTGGTTGGAAATAGTATTAGCAAGGCCATAATATGCACTAAGGCTTTGCAAATTCACCAAGATTTAGTAGCAAACACTCCGAGTTTTAGTGGCGCTAAAACTGACGAATTTAAAGCCAGCAGAGGCTGGTTTGAAAACTTTTTTAGACTAACTGGGATTTTTAGCGTTATTAGGCATGGAGAGGTGGCTAGTTCCGACCAGAAGGCAGGTGATTCGTACGTGAAGGAACTCACTGAGGTTATCTAAAGTGAAGGTTGCATCCCGCAACAAGTTTTTAACTGTGATGAAACAGGACTCTCTTGGAAGAAAATGCCTAAAAGAACCTATATAACCCAAGAGGAGAAGTCAATGCTTGGCACAAACCAATGAAAGCCAGGCTTACACTTTTATTGTGCACTAATGCTAGAGAGGACTGTAAGATCAAACCTCTTATTTTACCACTCTGAAAATCCGCGTGTCTTTAAGCGTAATAATGTGTTCAAGGCTAACCTTCCGGTAATGTGGAGGTCAGATCCAAAGGCTTGTGTCACACAGATTTTGTTTTTAGAGTGGTTGATTGAAGTGTTTGCACCAGCTGTAAAGAAATATCTTGAGGCAATTAGTTTGTCCTTTTAGTGTCTCCTCATAATGGATAATGCTCCTGTCCTTCCTCCAGGTGTGGAAGAAGACCTTGCTCTAGAATAGGACTTAATAAAAGTCAAATTTCTGCCTCCCAATACCACTTCCATCCTCCAGCCCATGGACCAGCAGGTAATTTCCAATTTTAAGAAATTGTACATGAAGGGTCTTTTTACCAGGTGTTTCCATGTCACCAATGACATGGATTTGACCCTTCGTGATTTCTGGAAAGACCACTTTATTATCTTCCACTGCATTGGCCTCATTGAAAAAGAATGGAAGGAGGTCTCATAACGCACGTTGAACCCCACCTGAAGGAAACTGTCGACAGGTTGTGTGACTGATAGGGACTTTGAGGGCTTCAAGCAGCAGTTAACTATCATAATTGTGAGTGAAATTGTGGCCATGGGCAAAAGTTTGGGCGTGGAGATCAATGAGGAGGATGTGGAGGAACTGGTGAAGGACCACAAACAAGAACTCCCCACCGAAGAATTGATCGAGTTGCAACATGTACAGGTGAAGACTCTCCGAGAGGAGCAGTCATCGGAGGAGGGGGATAGATAGATAGATAGATAACTTTATTGTCAAATTGCAGTACACTAAGTATACAAAATGAAATTCTTTGTGGCACTGAGCCCCCTACTACAATCAAGATAAAAATAATATAAAATGGTATAAAAACATGGCCCATACAAACATAAAGGCTATATATATGTACATATACATATTCACATACCTACCCAATTACACACACACCAATATACAAACATGCACACCCATACACACGCACACATACATATGCCCATAATGCTACCTTAAGATATCCGTCACTTTAAAAACTGATCCATGACGGTGATATAATGGCTTATCATGTGTACCACTTTTAAATTGTTAAAAAGTAAAATATTCTTTGGAATGAAGGATTTTTTATATCTATTTGTACGTTGTGCTGGCAATGCTAGCCTTCTTCCAGACCTTAAAAAAGTGTAACAGTTGTGCAGTGGATGAGTTCGATCCTGCATGATTTTTTCTACTTGTTTTATTACTCCTTCCTGATACAGAGTGTCTAGTCGTTCAGTAACTGCCCCTAATTTCCGGCTCTTTTTAACAATTATTAAAAGCCTATTTTAGTCTTTACACGTCAATTTTCCATACCATGGTATTACTTGTTTTTTTGTTCTGAAATCAATTAACATTTCTTTTGTCATCTTTACATTTAGTTCCAAAAAATTAATCTTACACCAATCGACAAAATAATTAACCTGTGTAATATAGTCCTCACAATCATCATTCAAAACTTTCCCCGTAATAACTGTATCATCAGCATACTTAATTATGGAACAGTTTCCGAACAAGCTTCTACAGTCGTCTATATATAGGGTGAAAAATACTGGAGATATGACGCAACCTTGGGGTGCACCTGTGTTGGTGATAATTGTGTTAGACTTAACATCATTTATCTTGGTATACTGTGCCCTCTGGGTTCAGAAAATCCACTTCAAGAGGTAACAGTTTACATCCATTCTCATCAATTTATTCATTAAGATGTGGGGTTGAATTGTATTGAATGCAGAACTGAAATCAATGAACAATAATTTTATTTGTGTGTTCTGTGATGAGAGGGTAAAGGTGTCCAGTGAAAAATTTAAAGAAAATTTTAGTAAGTGGAATTATGTGCAGTCTTTTATTGAGAATCATCACCTAGACAAAAGGTGGGCAACAGAGTAGTGAACTTGGTAAATAACAATGCAATGTGTTATCTTAGAAAAATTTACCAGCAAAGAAGAAGACGAATTTCTCTGGATCGTTTTCTTGTGCCACTAGTCAGAGACCCACCTTCCAAAAGAGAACATTGAGAGAAAACACCAAAAATACAGCCTGTATTGGAAGAGTGCCCAAACGTTTTTAAGGAAGGGGACTCTCCTTTAAAAATGTAGTCCTCCTCCTCCAGCACCATCCACATGAGCCAGCAACAATCATCCACAAATGTAAATACAGTACTGTACCATGTTTTATTTTAGTAGAGTCGAATTCCTTTCTTATTATTAATGTAATTTTCCTTTTACAGGTATAATAGTTCATTTTTATACTCATAAAATTTTTTTTAAATGTTTATTTATGGTGACTAGGAACAGATAAGTTGAAATAATATGCATTTCAGTGGGAAAAATTGTCTTACCCCATGAACAGGGTTTAGGAACGGAATAAGTTTGTGAGTCAAGGTTCCACTGTATATGTAAATGACCTACCAAAGTCTGTAAATTCATTCATGAATATGTTTGCAGATGATGCAAAGCTTGTGAAGTAAGTAAGAAATGAGAACAATGGTAGAGAACTTCAGGAAGATCTAAATAGTGTGCATGAGCGGTCAGAAAAGCGGCTGATTAAATTCAGTAATTCAAAATGTAAGGTAATGAGAATGGGTACAAGTGCAAGAAGGCCCAAGCTTGACTACTCAATGGCAGGAACAGAACTTCGAAAGACAGAGAATGATAGAGATATAGGAGTAAACATACTGGCAGATTTGTCTCCGGAAATGCATAATGGCATAGTAAGGGCAGCATATGCTTTCTTAGCAAATATAAGGGTAACCTTAAGGCACATAGACAAGGAAATGTTCAGATATATTTATGTAACCTATATGAGGCCAAAGCTTGAATATGCAGCCCCCTTTTGGAATCCACACTTGAAAAAGCTTGTAGTTTAGCTGGAAAAAGTTCAAAGACATGCCACGAAATTGGTGCCAGAAATATGCAATCTCAGTTATGATGAGAGGCTGAGGAAATTAGACTTACCATCACTTGAAGCTAGAAGAATGAGGGGGGATATTGTGATGGTTGTTAAACTCCTTCATGGTTATGACAGAGTGGATAGGGATCGATATTTTGATATGGCTGGCACTAGAACTATAAGTCATTGTTTGAAGCTTCGTAAGAAAACTTCTTTGCAGGATGTAAGGAAGTACTTTTTTTTTTTTAGTGTAAACGTAGTTGATTATTGGAATTCGCTAAACGAGGAGGTAGTTGATGTTAACTCAATCCATAATTTTAAGGACATGTATAATAAATATCACTAAGTACAGAATGGAACCGACTAGGAGACGGGTAATTACATGATTGGGGCTCTTTCCCATTAGCACAATTAGGTAAATACACCTATCTTTAAAAAGGGAAGGAGGGATACAGCTCTGAACTATACACCTGTGTCCTTGACCAGCATAGTTACAAATTTATGGAGAAACTACTAAGAAAGCGCATCTCTCTTCACTTGGAATCCTTCAACTTTTTGTCAGTGAAACAACATGGGTTCAGAGAAGGTAGATCAACAGTATATATTTTTTGGTGAAGTAATCCAAATCTTACTGGAAAGAGAGGGCAGGGCAGACTGCATATTCCTAGAATTCCAGAAAGCATTTTATATGGTCCCATGCTAGAGACTTATTAAGAAGCTGCAAGCAATGGCGAGAATTGGTGGAATATCTTGGAATGGATAAAAATTTACTATGAAGGAAGGGAACAGAGGGTTAGAGTAAGACACTCAGTGTATGATTGGAGAAAGGTTAGTAGCGGAGTTCCACAGGGTTCAGTTTTAGGGCCACTTTTGTTCCTTGTATGTGTAAACGACCTACCAATCTGTAAATACATTCATGAATATGTTTGCAGATGATGCAAAGATTGTGAAGAAGGTAAGAGATGAGACAATGATAGAGAACACCATAAAGACCTAAATAGTCTGCATGAGTGATCAGAAAAGTGGCTAAAGAAATTCAAGACTTCTAAATGTAAGGTAATGAGTATGGGTACAAGTGCAAGAAGGCCCAAGCTTGAATACTCAATGGCAGGAGCAGAACTTCAAGAGACAGAGAATGAGAGAGATGTAGAAGTAAACATACTGGCCGATTTGTCTCTGGAAATGCATATAAATGGCATAGTAAGGGCAGCATATGCTTTCTTAATAAATGTAAGGGTAGCCTTCAGGCACATGAAGAAGGAAATGTTCAAATATATTTATGTACCCAATGTGAGGCCAAACTTGAAAATGCAGCCCCCTTTTAGAATCCACACTTGAAAAAACACATAATTAAGCTGGAAAAAGTTCAAGACATGCCACGAAACTGGTGTTAGAAATATGCAATCTCAATTTTGAGGAGAATCTGAGGGAATTAGACTTACCATCACTTGAAGCTAGAAGAATGAGGGGGATATGGTGACGGGTTTGAAATTCATTCATGGTTATGACTGGGTGGATAGGGATTGATATTTTTATATGGCTGACATTAGACCTAGAGGTCATAGTTCGAAACTTTGTAAGAAAACTTCTTTGCAGGATGTAAGAAAGTAGTTTTTCAGTGCAACAGTAGTTGATGATTGGAATTCGCTAAGTGAGGAGATAGTTGAGGCTAACTCAATCCATAGTTTTAAGGACAAGTATGATAAGTATCACTAAGTACAAAAATGGAACCAACTAGGAGACAGGCAGTTACAAGCATGTTTCTCTTTCTCATAAGCACAATTAGGTAAGTACACACAAATATAATTGATGAATATAGTATATTTACAATATACTGATATTTTACATTGGATTTTGAGCCTGATGTAGTTTCATGAAAAAAAGTATTATTCCTCTTCATTTTATAATGTAATTGTTAGCACTATAGACCACAATTCGGAAGCAGTGGATAATCACATTTAGCGGACCAATGTATCCTCCCCATTAGTCCATATTATTGAGGGTTGAGTGTACTTTTTACCAAAACTCTGTGAGATTGGACCTAAACTCCCATCTTCTGTAGAGGCCATAAAACCATATCATCGTGAACTTGGAACTAGATGTATTATTCCTGAATCTTTGGCGACTCAATTCTGAATCGGCAGGCCTTTACTGGAGATAAAATTTTTTGACGTGCTGCCTAGAGACTCAGAAATATGTGGTTTTCCTACCTCAGAGTGCCTTATTTTTCCTTCAATAGACTATTTCAAATACTACTACCTCTAAGTCACTGTAATTTCCTCCCTAAGATTTTGAAGTTAGTTATATTACTATGAATAATATTGCTTAGATCAAGTCACATAGATTTTTGTAAATACTATCATCTCTGTGCAGAAGTTGCGAGACTCTGCCATATTACATATTTTCTTCTCATAACAATTATGTCGTCCTTGTTGCCATTAATGCTTTCTGTAGAAAAGATTGTGTATCAGGGTGAGATCGCAGTGAATAACAATTCATGTAAGGCTCAGAGAACATGAAGCTTTATATATGGTAAGCTACTATTGGTTAGTTTATTTTTTTTCTACAGAACAACAATTTTTGTTCAGATTCAGATATCTTTATATTGGTTTGAACTTGATAACAGTATACTATTTAGTTGTAAAAATGTTTGGAAATTAGCCTCTACCTTTATTTTCAGGTGTATGAGAATGCCTTAAAGCAAGCAAGGAATGAGTTTGGAAATGAGCGAATTGCTGGTGAAATTGTTGGTGCATTGATGATTCACATTGAACCCTTTCCATCACATGCAATTATTGGGCTTATTACACAGTACATGGAATATATCCAAGAAGGAAAATCCCTGCAAGGGAAGTAAGTGCAATTTGTTTCAAATTCAGAGTAAAAACACTTGCTTGGGGCCTTGCATAAAAAATGCAATAATAGGCAACAAAATGCAAAACTCAGGTAATCATTAACAGTTTTAATTATCTACAGATATATATGTCATTTACTATGCATATATTCTTCTATCAGAGTAAGCAAGGTGGCCACAAGCAAAGGAAGAATCCTTCTTGACAGCAAAATATAAAACTCGCTTTCCTCTTTCCCTGTAAACCTTCACTCACTTATGCAGGCTATATTTAGTGAATAAAATACAGTCATTGCAAATGCTAAGTCCGAAATGAGGCTTCAGGTTTACCTCTTTACCCTGACTCAATCTTGAGACTTCATTTCGTAATATCAGGGGAAGTTGTTTATCACTTCATATTACCTTAGTCTATGTATTTCTCACTTCTCACCCTTTTGTTTGTCATAACCTTTCCTTGACAGTGCATTCTTGACATATATTTTTGCCAATATAACATTAAGAATTAAGTAGCTGGTTATAGTTTGATATATGATTCTTTTAAGAAAATTATATATTCACCCTACCTTTATTGAACCATAAAATGGTTATAGTTGCTGTAAACTTAGAAAACTTTTTTTTTTCGTTGAGATCTAAATCATTACAAAGAAAGTATTTTAAGATTAGTTTTAATAGAATATTATGATGAAATCTAAACATTTTCCCTTATAAAATTTCCTCCCTACATTTTTTATTTTGAATTCGCTACATTTAATATGTTCTTTTGATTAGGGGCAGTATTATTTGGCAATCAGAATAGATAAATGTCAGTGTGTACATATTGCACAAGGCTGTTTTTCTGATTATTTCCATGCATCCCTCCAAATATATCTCTGCTAAGAGGGCTCTGTTGTTCATGGGATTGAGTCACTTTTGAAAAAGAGATAGAACTTACAGATCTAGGTACATATTCACAGTGGTGACCTAGATTACAGGTTCTTGGGCATAGGTGGTCAAAACTGCAAATGCTTGAAAAGTTCAGTAACCTATTCTTCTTCCTTTTACACTTAAGCTGCTGTAGCATCCTATGCTTCTCTTCTCACTTCAAGTGATTGGTCGCTAATGTCCTTATTCCCTAAAAGCAGATGCGTCATAAATGACAAAACCATAGATGGTATTTACATTTTTAGGGTAAAATTGTGAATAGAGGATGCATTTCCTAAAGGGTAAACAGAAATAATGATTAAAAGAAAAATTTAGTGAAATTTATTATAAAGTGGTACATAGACAATTATACCTGTGTAACCTTTGCAATGCCTGTGTATTGACAAACTGTGTCAGTCTAGATAGAGCATGGGACACAGTTACTAGTTAGGTGAAAAATCTCTATTGTGATTGCGATCTTAGTGCATAATTTTCTTAGAAAAACTTGACAAAATACCGATAGGATGGTAAGGTCCACATGATAAGGCACCTGACTCTTCGAAGACGGCGTATTCCTCACACCTCATAGGCATCGTGAATTAGACAAAGGTGTTGTGAAGGGTCTCGGCTTTGGAAATTATCCTTTCTACTATGTGAAAGACTGCTTGGCAGTGCTACCAGAAATGCTTCTTTTCTATACAGAGGAATGCCATTGAATTATAGTAATAGGGGAATGTGGTTTGCATTATTAAGAGCCTGATTTCGTGAATTACTCATAGCCCAGGTATTGCTATGAATCCATCTTTTGGAATAACTGTTCTCAGATATCTCCAAGACTATGACCTCAGGAACTACTCTGTAACATCATGTTTTTTCTTGTAATAGTCACTTTTTTAAAGGCAGATTTGCAAAGGAGGTGTGTACCTTTTTATTTTAGAGCAATTCAATCCATAGCTATTTTGTCCATACTACATTTATCCTACATTGGAATCATGCTTACAAACAGGATTGTCATCTCAGATTTTAAGACTAATACTATGAAAGTCATTAAAGAGCCAAATTATATTGAAAATACTGTATCAACATTTAGAAAGTTTTCAAGTATCTAGGCTCATTATAAATTATAGTGCATGCTAAGTTATGCAGATCGTGCATTTCATGAGATAAAATGTATTTGCAAATATCAGAAAAATTTGAGTTTGGGGTGCATTATTCACAAAACTCCAAATGTATTGTGCCAAAGGAGCTTGAAACTGTTAAATCTCTAGTCATGTACCTGTACATTTTGGATATATCCTTACTTTTCACTCCTTTAAGCTTTTCAGTTAATAAAATGAATGAGTCACATTTGCATTATGAGAGAATGCATACTTTTTTTTTCTTTAGCTCAAAAAAGCTAGACATGCTTAGTTACACACTATTAACAGAAGTATTTACTATTTTTTCAAAAATTAAAATTCTGTTTTTATCTAGGAGAGTAATTTTATTACAACAACAGTCCTTTATCAGCAGAGTACTTTTCCACCAAATTACACTGATGCATGCCCACATAAGCATATTTGTACACAATCACGCTAGTGCATGCATTATCAGCTAAAATCATAATTTCAGTAACACAAAAGATAATTTTTTTTATTAATGACACCGGGCCAGTCAAGAAAATTGCGTTCATCAATAAAGGCCTGGACGTGAAGAAAACATTAAGACGAAGAAAATGTAAAGGGTTAAGGATAAGGCAGAGATGAGGTAATGCTACACAATAGGAAAAGGACAGGCTGAAAGAATAGTTGAAGTGCTGAGACCTAGAGATATGGCAGAATTAGGCCTTGAGATGACGATAGATCTGTATTTTGAAGGATGACATTAAAGAATTAGGGAAGACAGAAGGAGGAAGAGAGTTCCAGATTCTGGAGGCAGATGGGAAGAAACAATCACTGCTCCAACCAATCTGCGAACTACAAATCTCCACACAGTACCTGTGAGATGAGGCCGCTTGGCTGGTGTTACATGGCCTTGGTAGTGGGGGAGGGATTCAGCTCGTTAACTCATCAGAGCAGCTATGGAAGTAGTAGCAATAGAAGAGAGAAAGGGATGATACTTTACGGCAAAGAGAATGAGAATCCAGATTAAAAGTAAGAGTAGGGTTATTAATGAGTCTGACTGCCTTAGATTCACCCTTATCAAGGATCTAAGTATATGATGAAGCACCCCAGATGTGCGAGCAGTATTCTAAGCAGAGATGGACAAGAGCTTTATAGATTTTAAGTAACTGTAATGAGGAAAATTAATGACGAAAATGAAACAGAACCCCAAATTGTTTAGATGCAGATTTAGAAATTTGTATTATTTGATTCCTCCAAGACAAGTTAGAGGCTACCTGGATTCCTAATATGTTAATAGAATTAAGAGGGTAAATTTTGTTTGTTTCAAAGACAACAGGGCTATTAGGAGGAGAAGAAGATAAAGAGATCGCCAGAAACTGTGTCTTGGAGGCACTATATTTAACAAAATTTTGGGTGACCCACTCAGGTACCCTCTGCAAATCGGAGTTGAGAGTAGAGGAAAATAAGAGTGATATGAGATTAGTTACGAGTAGCAGATGAAGGTTGTGAAGAAAATTCAAAAGAAAAATGAAGGGTAGAATCGTTGGCAAAGGCGTGCAGATGAGAGGAGGATGGGGACTGAAGAAAATCGTTGATGAAGAGAAGGAACGGAGTAGGTGAAAGAACAGAGCCCTGTGGAACACCACTGGTAACAGGGAGTGAACACCACTGGTTACAGGGAATGGGCTAGATGTTGTGCCGTCACTAACCACATATACAAAACTCCGAAAGAAAACTGGAAATTAGAGAACAGAGAGAAGGAGTAAAGCCATAAGCAGGGAGTTTGGCCAACAGAGCCTTGTGCCAGACTCTGTTAAAAGCCTTAGAAATGTCAAGGACGACGACAAAGGATTCCCCATAGTTCCTCAGAGAAGATGACCGTACATGAGTAAGATGGGACACGAGGTCACCAGTGGATCAAGATAAGCGAGTTCGTTTCAAGATGTTTCAAGAAGTGAGCATTGAGCAAAGTTTTGAAAACTTTAGCAGTAGAAGAGGTTAGGACAATAGGTCGGTAGTTTGAAGGAATAGAGCAGTCACCCTTCTTAGGAACAGGCTGCACTAGAGCATGCTTTCAAGATGAAGGAGAGATCTTGGCTGAGAAAATGAGGTGAAGAAGATGCCAAGGCACAGGAACCAGTTCACTGCAAAGTCCTTAAGGAACCTTGCAGGAATTCCATCGGAACCATGCCTTGTTCATCTTTAGCGAGCGAAGAACCCCATGAACTTTGCGTGAAGAAAGGATAAGGGAAGGCATAGGGTTAGAGAGGGGTACAGAATGAGGGACGGGTGCTCTGGAATAGCTTACGGAATAGTTGTCAGAAAAATAAAAGCCAAAGAGAGTGGCTCCGTCTGGAAGAGCTAGCTATAGAACCATTAGAACGAATGAGAGGGGGAAACCTTGAGTTACAGAAGCTTTTCACTCAACTGTAGAAGTTGAAAAGGAAATAAAAGAAAATACTAAAAGTAAAGTGAAGAGAAACTGAACGAGAGGAGTTTGGATATATGTTGTCAATTTTGTTACATATAGTTAATTAACCAGCTCTCATATGGGTGTAGCTAAATACCATACTCTTTTAGGCTAAGCAGTTTTAGGGGGTCAGGACTGCTATTCCTCGTATCTTATGTCGACAGAGCTATTGATAGTATGGATGAGCAAGCACCATCTACATTTGCTATTCCTGTACTAGCCTGCTGGCTAGTACAGTGGTAACGCGCTGGCTTCGCATTCACGAGGTCGAAAGATCGGTCCCCGTCCAAGACCGAGAGTTTAAGCTGTTTACTGGCAGGAACTGCTGTGGGTGGACATCACAGTGGGGGGTTGGGGCTTGTCCTGGCTGACGAATACCCATTGTAAAATGGAAATAAAGTTTATTATTATTATTATTATTATTATTATTATTATGTCGACAGAGCTATTGATAGTATGGATGAGCAAGCACCATTTACTTTTGTGTAAATACATTGTACTGCCTAGTTGTACCTATATCTTTATACTATGATATACCTGTATTAGTCTCTAATTATAATGGTAGCAGAAATCGGTTTTTGTGTTTATAATGTAATGCCCCCAAGACACAGTTTCTGGCTATCTCTTTATCTTTTCCTTTTAACCCTACTATCTCCTAAACTAAAGAAATTTACCATCTTAATTCTAATAAGATATTAGGAATCCAGATGGCCTTTAACTTGTCTTGGAGGAACCACATAATACAAATTTCTAAATCTGCATCCCAAAAATGGGGGGTTCTGTTTTGTTTTCGTCTTTACTTTTCCTCTTTTACTTGAAATCTATAAAGCTCTTGTTCGTCCCAGCTTAGAATACTGCTAGCACATCTGGGGTTCTTCATATACTGTACTTATATCTGTAATAAGATTGAATCCAAGGCAGTCAAACTCATTACTGACCCTTCTCTTACCGTTAATTTGGATTCTCTTTTTCATCACCATAAGGTATCATCCCTTTCTCTTTTATATTGCTACTACCTCCATAGCTGCTCTGATGAATTAGCGAGTTGCATCCCTCCTCCACTACCGATGTTGTGTAATGCTCGCCAAGCGGTCTCATCTCACCAGTACTGTGTGGAGATTTGCAGCTCGAGGTTTGGTCGGTGCAGTGATTGCTTCTTCCCATTTACCTCCAGATTCTAGAACTCTTCTTCTTTCTGTCTTTCCTAATTCTTACAACCTATCTTATATCAAAAACAAATCTATCTTCATCTCAAGGCCTAATCCTGCCATATCTGTAGGTCTCAGCACTTCGACTATTCTTTCAGCCTGTCCTTTTCCTATTGTGTATCATTACCTCATCTCTGCCTTGTTCCTTAACCTTTTACTCTTTCTTCTTTTGAATGTTTTCTTCGTGCCCGGGCTTTTTTTTGATGAGGGCAATTTTCTTACCCGTCCTGGTGTTGCACTCATAAAAAAAAAAAAATTAATTGCTCGTTGTTCCACTATGGTACATGATACCTGATTTTGATGGATTTTGAAGATCAACATACTCCCACCATTTTGTCTTGGGGCTTAGTATGCTGCAAAAGACTGTATACCTGTTGGGCTAATCTTGACACTGGGAGGGGTTGACATACGCACAAGGATAAGAACGTTTGGGTTCCCATGTAAAAGTATCACATTCAAGATGCAGAAAGTTTTCCCATGGCATAGGAAAGTTTGCCATCCTGATAGCATTCAGTTTACTTGTCGACATAGAAAACGTCGGCAATTCTGCCATATTAGATATAACTGGGAATTTCAACCATTTTCTGGACGTCACTTATGCAGTCTGTACATACAGTCAGTTAATGTAACTGTAATCTTTACTGTCCATTTAAATAGGGGTGGACACAGACAGGCTGGAACTGGGTAATTAAGGCTTGTATAGTTCCTAATGCTCCTGGGTGGGCTCGCATGTGTTTCTTACTTCTTGATTCGCATGCTCTAACCACCATACTACCAAGGTACCACAACTATTATAGAAATGTACTCTTAAAAAAATCCTTTGAAAGAAAGATAAGATCTGTCCACCTTTTCGAAGTCCTGTGCTTGCAATAATCTTGATAGAATGCATGAAGACATACAGAAAAAAGGAATATTTTGGAGTGTTCACTAAGCCTAACAACATCCATATACCTTAAGATTCTGTAATGTGAATGGCCACTGAAACTGATGGCATGAACTCTTGGTTCCATCACTCTGCAATGAGAGCAGTTCAATGCCAGGTGTGGCAGAACTATTACCAGAAAGAAACTGATTGCTTACGTAGAGATATACTTTACCTTCCATATAGTTCTTTTTTTTATTTCTAGATGGATCTCTCTCTTACCTAAGCTCATATGCAGCTTAACACTGAAGGAAAGCATCAATGTAGATGGGAAAGAAATGGGAGGTGATGATTTTCGATATCAGATTGTCAAAACTTTGTGTGATATGGAGTGGTCTGTTGAAACTACTACTGGCCTTTTGCCTATTTTCAAGTAAGTACTCTGTTCCCCTCTCATACTCCCTGCACGTTGTAAGAGCTAACCAAAATGGATAGGGGAGCAAAATGCTTTGTTTTTTCTTGCTTTTTATGTTCATATGTAGCCCACCTTTCTGTTTTCATTGAGATATAACATCATGTCAGGGGAAAAGAAAAAGTTCTCTGTAATTAGTATTGCATTTTATTGTTTGGCTGCTATTAGTAATTTGAGAGTTGGAATGAATATGGTGACATGTTCGACATTGAATTTTCTTACTATCTGAACCTGTTATTTTGTGTTAGCAGAGCTTCATTTGTACCATGAACATTTTCATCCTTTCTATCAGCGGTTCTGTGGAAAGAAGTAAACTTTAGGCAAGATCTAAATGCCTGCCCTTCACTCCCTTTTCCTGTTTATCTGCCTCGAATTACACTCAGGAAATGAGTTAGGTAATCTTTCTCTGTAACAATATATCAGCTTAATATTTTATGGGAAAGATAAAGTAACTAGTCTGTAAATATTCTTCGGTATTGACACAGTCTTGCAATTAAGACTTTTGTAAAGAGAGAGAGAGATTCAGATATACTAGACTTGAATTAATATTGTAATTTATTTTTCATTGTCTTTAGAGAGAAAAAGAGAGGTATGTTTTAAATATACTTTAATTGGCCTGAGAGTGTAATTTATTTTTCATTGCCTGTAAATTATTTTTCATTATGTTAATACATTTTATTTCTTTTTTTTTTTATTCCTATAGCCTTCTGCTAGACTCAGCAGAAAAACATCTACACTCTTACAAATAAAACTCCAGTTGTAATTTGTTATTCATAGTGAGCCTTATGCATGCTGCATGTAGTGAACAAAATCACGCCATTGGCAGTGGTATATTTCAGAACCAGGCTGTAGGATTTCCTGGTTTACACTGACCATATCATGAGGGCTGGTTTTTAATTACTGATAACTATTAGTGTAGCTTTTGTATCACTTTGTGTTAACTCACTCTATCTCATGTACACCTCTTACCCTCCAGAAATTCGTAGGCCTATCCAGGACAGTGCATGCATCCACCCCATTCCTCCCTATCCATCATGGCCTACCTATGGTTTAAATGTTGTTAATCAATATCTCCTGTCATACAGGGATCTTGACTTGCCCAAGGAAGAGCTACAGGATGTAATATATAAGGTGGAAAGCTCTCTAGAAAAACTAGAATATCAGTCAGTTCCTCCTGTTGTATACCATCTCATTCTTCTTGGGAAGACCAAAGTTCCTGCCAGAATTCTACAGCTTATTATTGAATATTTTAACAAGCAAGAGGAAAAACTTGCCAAAGAGAAGGAGAGCAACGATAGAGATGAGAACAGTGTGGAAATTGACACTGAAGTTATAGGTTTGTATATCTTTATATTTACCCACAAGAGCATCTTATGAATTGTAGATATGCTTTTATGCATCCAAAGCTTTGGTCTGTATGATACATACTTTGGCAGTATACGATTGTATTTTTGTGAGTAGCATAAAATAATAGCAATATAAAAGCACATTAACCATGAGGCAGTGATGTACCAAGAATATAACCTATTTCTATAGTAATAATATCTTTTATATATATGTATTATTATTTTTTATTTTTCGCTGGCTAAATAGAGTGCGCCAATTTTTTCATGTTTCCCATGACAATTAGAATTGTCATGGGAAAAGAGAAAGATGATGAATGTGCATGTAGATGAAATATATAGAGAATTACTGTTGAGTGGGACTTCAAATAAACAAAAGATTTTCACAAACCTCATATTCCTGTATTTTAAATATGTTCTTTATGATATTTTTTCCCAGATGTGACAATACCTTACATGGTAATTTTCTTTGCTTGCCAAAAGGGAGTACAGTTGTCAGAATGGTGTGGATATTCAAAAAGACTGTTTTTTTTAATGATTCATACCACTGATCTATAGTAGACTTTGATATGCAATGAAAGATACCCGTATTTGTTTAATATTTAAAAGTAATTTCGTAAGGTGGGAAAAATTTTTCTCTACCTGTAGTAAGTACCCCACCATATATTTCCCCATCATAAGATGTCTATATCACTAGCATCCTCTCTGGATCCTTGTCTGAACTTTCTCTTCTTACCAAACAGTTTTTTCTTATCTGCAAGTTTTTTTTTCTTTTTTTTTTCTTCAAACTGATTTGATTAGTGTGATTTGCACATTCAAGAATATAACGGATTTTGGTAATACTTGTAGTTGATTCTGAGTCATTTGATAGCTAATGATTAATATAAATGTCTTTCTACCCCCTATAGAATATGGCAACCATAATGAATTTACGCAAGCTCAAGGAACAGTCATTTTACACATAACACAACAAGCTCAATATTATCCGAGTTTAGTGCGAGACTACCTTAGGTTTGTCAGATCCTCGACATGGTTGCCAGAGATATTGATAACACCATTCAACTTGGCACTCTTGCTCTCTTTAGCTTCCATTGAAAGATATGGAGATCAGGTATGGAGAGGATTTTCACATTTGCTTATAATATAATATGTTCCTTACGTATGCGGCAACTAATCGGATTATCCATGGAGTTGTGGTAAAGACAATATCACTATCTTATCTTCAGAGTGTCGTAGGGAGTGACTATTATGGGGGAGTAAAGGGGGCTTCTCCCACTGGGTTATTTTGTTGTTGTCAGAAAATAGTGTATACCTTGCTACCTCAGTTCTCTTAGTATAGTTTAACATAGTTAAACATATTTTCATCATTCAGATGGGGTTACATCTTTTAGAAAGCCTATTGTTTACAAACATGAGTAAGTTTTATGCACAGACTTGATTGAATATATTACTGAGAAGACTATAGATACACAAGATATGTGCCATCATAATTATTGACTGGGATACTTTTTACTTATACAGTGGTACCTCTAGTTACGAACTTACTGTATTCCTTAACCCCATTCGTGACTCGAATTGTTCATTACTTAAAAAAAATTTTCTCACTGAAGTGCATGTAATATCAAGTAATTTGTTCCCCAGCCCCAGAAATATACCTTTTTAAATTTTTTATAAGTTTGTTCATAATAAAAATGTATATATACACCTGTGATAGGAAAATTACATTAATAATAGAAAGACATTCTACTGCACTAAAGTAAAACTTGGCACAGTACTGTGTTTACCTTTGTGGTTGATTGTTGCTAGCACACATGGATGGAAGACGAGAGTCCCCTTCCATAAAAACATCGGGCAACTGTTCAGTTACAGGCTGTATTTCTGGTGTTTTCTCTCCAGATATATGTTCTATCTTGGAAGTTGGTTCTTTGGCTGGTATTGACATAAGAAAACAATCAAGAGAAATTGTCTTTTTCTTTGCTGAAAAATTTTTCTGAAATGGGATATCACATTGTCATTTAAAATGTTCACTGCTCTGTTGATGACAGTTTTGTCCAGGTGATGAGTTTCAATGAAAGCCTGCACATCACTCCACTTATTATAAATTTCTTTAAATTTTTCACTTGAATCCTTTACCCTCTCATCCCCCTCCTCCGCTGATTGCTCCCTTTGGAGAGTCTTCGCCTGTTCACGTTGCAGCTCGATCAATTCCTCAGTGGTGAGTTCTTGTTTGTGGTCCTCCACCAGATCCTCCACATCCTCCTCGTTGACCTCCAGGCCCAAACTTTTGCCCATCACCACAAACTCGTTCACTATGTTAACAGCTGTCTCTTGCTTGAAATCCTTGAAATCTCTATCAGCCACACAACCTGGCCAAAGTTTTCCCTAGGTTGACTGCAACGTGCGCTAAGAGACCTTGTCAGTGAGGCCTATGCAGTGGAGGATATTGAAATGGTCTTTCCAGACTTCACGCAGGGTCAAATCCTTGTCGTTTGTGACCTGGAAGCACCTGACAAAATGACCCTTCGTATACAGCTTCTTAAAATTAGGAATGACTTACTGGAGGATGGGCAGGAAAATTTTCCATTAAAAGAACTCTTAAGGTGCAAACCTTTTTCCTCAAGATGTTTCTTGACACCTGGCGCAAAACTTCAGTCCACCATTTTATGAATAGGGTACGTGTTACCCAAGCCCTGCTATTTGACCTCCACATCACCGAAAGTCTAGCCTTCAACACATTATTGCACTTAAAAACACGAGGATTTTCAGAGTGGTAAACTAAAGAGGCTTAATCTTGCAATCCCCACTTACATTAGCACACAATAAAAGTGTAAGCCTGTCCTTCATTGGTTTGTGGCCAGGCAGTGACTTCTCCTCTAGCATTATATAGGTCCTTTTAGGCATTATTTTTCCAAAGTAGTGCAGTTTAATCACAGTTAAAAACTTGCTGCGAGATGTAACCTTCACTTTCAATAAATTTAGCGTATTCTAGCACGTAGGCATCCGCAGCCTTTTGGTCCAAACTAGCCGCCTCTCCATGCCTAACAACACTTTGAATTCCAGTTCGTCATCAAAATTTTTCAACCCAGCCTCTACTTGCTTTAAATATGTCAATATTAGCTCCATTAGCACTCTGAGCTTTCACTACTAAATCATGGTGTATTTGTAGAGCCTTCATACATATTATAGCCTCACTAACACTATCTCCAGCAAGCTCTTTTTCATTTATCCAAACTAAAAATAATTTTAATACCTCTTTTATGATCTGAGACCTATGCTTCCTTAAAATAGTAACTCCTTTAGCCACGTCAGCCACCTGTAATACCTCTTTATTCTTTAAAATAGTACAGATGGTCGATTTTGCAATATTATACTGCATGGCGAGATCAGAAACACGAAGACTGTTCTCATGTTTAGCTATTATTTCTTTTCTCGTTTCCACTATATTACGTTTGGGCCTTCTTAACGCCACTATCACAGTCATCTTCACTTTCTTAGGAGCCATAATGAGGGCTCGCTTTAAGTAAAAAAAAAAAAAAAAATGGAAATCTACAACGAAAGAACAACGAACAAACTTCCCAGTGCAGAACTGAGAGCAAACATGCGGTCACCCAGGCGGATGTGTTTGTGTATGCACCTTCATACCCGAAGGCTTGTTCCTGGGTAGATGCAAAATTTGTTCGAAAATTGTGTTCGTAGGTCTATTTATTCATGGATGGAGACGTTGGTAGGTGGAGATGCCACTGTACTTGGAAGCCCATACTTACACGAGATATGTGTGATCATAATTATTAATTGGGATACTTTTTACTAAAACATAATGCCAAACCTGCCAGAGATAAAGTGCCCACTGATAAGCCAAAATATGAAGCAGCAGATCCTCTCCGTATTTCTCACACTGTTATGTGGCAAGGAAATAACTTCCGTGAGGAAAGAATTGCCACGCCTTCACTACCCTATTTTATTTTAATCAGGACTTCTTAATAGTCTTCAAGTTTTATTAAGTAGGATAAGCTGTATATACTCTAAACCAGTGGTTCCCAACCTTTTCATTGGCATTGCCCACGTAAGCATCTCTAAAATCCTGATGCCCCCCCGTGACATATAATTCTTATTATATGATGGAGACATGCGAGTGTTCGGAGGCGCAAAGTGCCCTGTGGACCAATTACACATGTACATACATACACAAATATTTTTATGTATGCATACTACAGTGTTCCCTCGCTATATTGCGGTTCACCTATCGCGAATTCAGTGCATCACAGATTTTTTTTTAGGGGGGGGGAATTTTTATTTTATATATATATATATATATATATATATATATATATATATATATATATATATATATATATATATATATATATATATATATATATATATATATATATATATATATATATATATATATATATATATATATATATATATATATATATATATATATATATAGATATATATATATATATAGATATATATATATATATAATTTTTATTTTTATTTTATTTTTTTTAAAGAGTGTGACACCGGGACAGGCAGAAACTGCCCTCATCAATAAAGGCCCGGGCACGAGAAACACCAAGATGAAGGAAAAGAAAAAGGTTAAGGGCAAGGCAGAGATGAGGTAATGTCACACAAAGGAAAACGACAGACAGAAAAAAACAGTCAAAGTACAGAGGACCCAGAGATATGGAGGACTAGGCTCTGAGATAACGATAAATCTGCTTTTTGAAGGATGAAAGGTCATAAGAATTAGGAAAGACAGAAGGAGGAAGAGAGTTCCAGAGTCTGGAGGTAGATGGGAAGAACCAATCCGCGAGCTACAAATCTCCACACAGTACCTGTGAGATGAGGCTGCTTGGCGAGTGTTACGCGGCCTCGGCAGTGGGGGAGGGATGCAACTCGCCAACTCATCAGAGCAGCGATGGAAGTAGTAGCGATAGAAAAGCGAAAGGGAAGACACGTTACGGCGAAGAGAGAGAGAATCTAGGTTAGAAGTAAGAGAAGGATCATTAATGAGTCTGACTGCCTTAGATTCAACCCTATCAAGAAGATAAGTAAAGGAAGAAGCACCCCAGATGTGGGAGCAGTATTTTAAGCAGGGGCGGATAAGACCTTTGTAAAGTTTAAGTAACTGCAATGAGGAAAGGTAATGACGAAAACGAAACAAAACCCCCAATTTTTTGGATGAAGATTTAGAAATTTGGATTATGTGATTCCTCCAAGACAAGTTATAGGCTATATGGATTCCTAATATATTGACAGAGTTAATAGGGAAAATTTCATTAGTTTCGAAGACAATAGGTTACAGTATCAGGAGGAGAAGAAGATAAAGAGATAGCCAGAAACTGTGTCTTGGAGGCATTGAATTTAACTAAATTTTGAGTGCCCCATTCAGATACTCTCTGCAAATCGGAGTTAAGAGTAGAAGAAAGAGTGATACGAGATTAATTACGAGTAACAGATGAAGGTTGTGAAGAAAAGGCAGAGGAAAGGTGAAGGGTAGAATCATCAGCAAAGGCATGAAGAAGAGAGGAAGATGGGGATTGTAGAAGTTCTTTGATGAGGAGAAGGAACAGAGTAGGTGAAAGAACAGAGCCCTATGAAACCACTGGTAACAGAGAAAGGGCTAGATGTCTTGCCATCAACAGCTACAGATATGGAATGGTCAGTAAGAAAACTGGAAATCAGAGAACAGAAAGAAGGGGTAAGTCATAGGCAGGGAGTCTGGCCAACAGAGCCTTGTGCCAGACTCTGTCAAAAGCCTTAGAGATATCAAGGGCGAGGACAATGGATTCCCCGTAGTTCCTCAGAGAAGATGACCATACATGAGTAAGATAGGACAGGAGATCACCAGTGGATCTTGCCTTGCGGCAGCCTTACTGGTGATCGGAGATAAGTGAGTTAGATTCAAGGCATTTCAAGAAGTAAGCATTGAGCAAAGTTTCAAAAACATTAGCAATAGAGGAGGTTAGAGCAATAGGTCGGTAGTTAGAAGGAATAGAGCGGTCACCCTTCTTAGGAACAGGTTGAACTAGAGCATGCTTCCAAGATGAAGGATAGATACTGGTTGACAGAATGAGGCGAAAAAGTTCATCTGCAAACTCCTTAAGGAACCTTGCAGGGATACCATCGGGACCAGATGCCTTGTTCGTCTTTAGCGAGCGAAGAACCTTATGAACTTTGCATGAAGAAAGGATTAGGGAGGGCATAGGGTTAGAGAGGGGAAGAGACTGAGGAACAGGTGCCCTGGAATCGTTGATAGAAGAGTTGGCAGAAAAATGAGAGCCAAAGAGAGTGGCTTTGTCAGTGGGAGAGCAAGCTATAGAACCATCAGAATGAATGAGAGGGAGAAATCTTGAGTTACAGAAGTTTTTGGAGAGGTTTTTGGCTAAGGACCAGAAGCATTTGTCAGTGGGAGAGGAGTTAAGATTATCAACTTTCCTTCTTATAAAGGAAGCCTTAGACCTTCGAATCTGAGCAGTACAGCGATTCCTAGCCATAATAAAAGCAGAGCGAGTTAAATCGGAAGGAGAGGCTTGATAAGATCGATGAGCCTGATTCCTAGCCTGGGTAGCCATGGAGTAGGCACGGTCAAATCAAGGTTTAGGGGGAGAGAAAGTTTTTTGTAGAAGAGAGGATGTACGCCTCCATTCCCGCGGTCATGATCTTGGCAACTTTTAGAGCTACCTGATCAGGGTTGCGGGACCGAAAGCAGTAGTCATCCCATGGGAAATCAAAGAGAAAGTTACCCAAATTTTCATGTTGGGTTCGCTCGAAGTGCCAAAGGCGGCGCTGAGTAGGAGGGATTGGTGGTGGAGGAGCGAAAATGGAAGAGACAGAGATCATAGAGTGGTCAGATTTACCAAGAGGGGAAAGCACAGAATAAGAGTAGTTTGAAGGGTTAAAAGTAGAAAATAGGTCAAGAGTGTTTGCAGCATGTTCGTGATGATCAGGAACGCGAGTAGGATGTTTGATAATTTGCTCCAGATCGTGAGTAATAAAGAAAGCAAGGGCCTCGCTTCCTCCCACATCAGTGTGAGAAGAATGAAGCCACTCACTGTGGTGTACATTGAAGTCTCCAATGTAGAGAACTTCGGCATGTGGGTGAGAAGATAGCAAGGACTCATGGCACGAGGAGAGATATTCAAAGAAAGACACAAACTCGGTGGAGTTTGGAGAACAGTAACAGAAGCAAAGGATGATAGTGGTAGTGGAGAGATAGACTTTTAACCAGAGAACATCAAAGTCAGGAGATTCAAGGTCCATGAGCCTCACAGTAGGAGTGTTAGTGTTGCAGTATGCACAGACCCCACCTTTGGAACAAAAACAAGTATACAGATTATAGTGAGAGATTTGGAATGGGTCAGTGGAAGCATGTATAGACAGCTGGGTTTCAGACAGGAGGAGGAGGTTAGGGAGGAAAGTGCCCAATTGCTGTTCCACAGACGAAAGATTAGAGTTCAGCCCACGAATGTTTGAATAGTGAAGAGTGAAAGAAACAGATCTATTGGGAGGTGCAAGGTTAAGAGCAGAACCATTACTATCACCAGGCGTGTCTGACCTCAAGCCAATGGTGGAGTCAACACGATCCGCGGAGATTCTTCGCACCCCACTATGCCGTGTACTGGGGGCCATAAGTTGTGAACCTTCCATAAATAATAACAAATGTGAGGAAAAGGAAAGTAAATGAGACAGATGTGCAGAATGTTGTGACTTGTCAAATGTAATGGAATAGCAAGAGATGTGTAATGAATACACCAGAATATTCAGTGTAGATGTAGGCATGAGGAAAGAACCGTCCTGAAGGAATACTCAACCTGGAACTGTCTGGACCAGTCATATATATATATATATATATATATATATATATATATATATATATATATATATATATATATATATATATATATATATATATATATATATATATAATATATATATAATTATATATATATATATATATATATATATATATATATATATATATATATATATATATATATATATATATATATATATATTTTTGCATATACCCATGAAATAAAATAATAATTTATCCAAAAAAGAAAATGCGATAGAGTGAGAAAGCGAACCAGGAAGCACGAATAACTGGGGTAACACTGTATATATATATATATATATATATATATATATATATATATATATATATATATATATATATATATATATATATATATATACCTTGGCTGTTTCCCCCTCTAATTGGGGGGTAGCCGACATCAAGGAAGGAAAACTGGGGAGAAGTTATTCTCCCCTCTACTCCCCTTCTTCTTTGACACATATATATATATATATATATATATATATATATATATATATATATATATATATATATATAATATATATACATATATATATATATATATATATATATATATATATATATATATATATATATATATATATATATATATATATATATATATATATGTGTGTGTCAAAGAAGAAGGGGAGTAGAGGGGAGAATAACTTCTCCCCAGTTTTCCTTCCTTGATGTCGGCTACCCCCCAATTAGAGGGGGAAACAGCCAAGGTATATATATATATATATATACATATATATATATATATATATATATATATATATATATATATATATATATATATATATATATATATATATATATATATATATATATATATATACAGTGTTACCCCAGTTATTTGTGCTTCCTGGTTCGCTTTCTCACTCTATCGCGTTTTCTTTTTTGGATAAATAATTATTTTATTTCATGGGTATATGCAAAAATATTAAAATAATAAAAAGAAAAATTCTCAGTATTCATTTTTTGTAATTGAAAAAAACCTATTTCATTATCTAATTGATAAAAAATAATTATTTCCCAGCCTACGAATAATAAAACAGTAAAAAATAGTAAAAAACATAAATGTAGATAGCTAGATAGATACGTTTATTGACCACCTCTTTTTAAAAGTACAGCATAATCTTTACAAAAGGAATATTTGGTCCAAATTACAGTGAATAAATACAATAGATTTTGTACAATCATCAAATAAGTAGATGAATTTTAAATTAATATACATTGTACTAATAACTGAATGATATACGCACGTACAGTATAACTCACAGTATTGCATCATACGAAATAGTGTTCGATAGCGTACAATGTATTGGGGTCGCAGCTACCTGAGCTAGCATATATATTTATATTTCCAGTAGTTTCATGATTTTATTGATAAAAATAACGTATTTATTAGCCTAACAGTAATAAAACAGTAAAAAATAGTAAAAAACATAAATACTAACAGTATTGCAACATGTAAAATACGATACCGCTATCAGCGTTTTGGACAAAGACTCGTTCAGTCTAACTCACGTTTTGCTTGTGTTCGATAGCGTACAATGTATTGGGGTCGAAGCTAAGTGAGCTAGCATATATATTTATATTTCCAGTACTTTCATGATTTTATTGATAAAAAAAAACATTTCTTAGCCTAAGAATAATATAACAGTAAAAAATAGTAAAAATCATAAATACTAATAGTATTGCAACATGTAAAATACGATACCGCTATCAGCGTTTCGGACAAAGGCTTCCACCATCTTCCATTGTCTCGCCTCACTCGTGTGCGCCATTCATGTTGTGCTTATTATTATTAATATGTTTTGCTTGTGATTATTTTACTCGCATATTTTAACCTTTGCAATGCCTCCCGAGCATCCTTCATCTTCTAAGGCTTCTTGTAGTGAGCCTAAGCGGCAAAGGAAAATGTTAACCATTGTAGATAAAGTGAAACTCTTAGATATGTTGAAAGAAGGAAAAAAGTTTGTGGATGTTGGGCGCTATTTTACGTAAACGTAAAAATTATTGTAAAATATGGAACCTATTAATGTCAAGTCATCATCACCTCATTCATGGTAAGTTTTCCTATCACTTTCATAAAAAAATTACGTTGCATGCTGTTATTTATAATGTAAAGGGTGTTTTTTTAACAGTACAGGGAGGGTTTATACAGTGTAAACGTAAAAATACATTAAAATATCTATGTACATATAGGCTGATCTCTACTCCGCGGATTTCCTGGTTCACGCCGGGTCCCGGAACCGAACTACCGCGATAAGTGGGGCAACACTGTATATATATATATATATATATATATATATATATATATATATATATATATATATATATATATATATATATATATATATATATATATATATATATATATATATATGGAAGGAAAAGCCCATTAAGTAAAAAAAAAAATATATATATATATATATATATATATATATATATATATATATATATATATATATATATATATATATATATATATATATATATATATATATATATATATATATATATATATATATATATATATATATATATATATATAAAGTGCTTATTAATTTCGTGACCTAAACTGGTCACGAAATGTGACCAGTTTAGGTCACGAAATTAATAAGTACTTTATATATATATATATATATATATATATATATATATATATATATATATATATATATATATATATATATATATATATATATATATATATATATATATATATATATATATATATATATATATATATATATATATATATATTTTCGTTATTTTATTTAATGGGCTTTTCCTTCCATTTTAGACTGTATGTTAACAGTTCAGTGTTATTAATATATATATATATATATATATATATATATATATATATATATATATATATATATATATATATATATATATATATATATATATATATATATATATATATATATATGATTGTGACACCAGGACGGGCAAAAAAATAATAAAATAAAATAGCCTTTATCGGGCCTGGGCACGAAGAATACATAAAGTAAAGAGAAACAGAGGTGGAGAGTGTATGACCTGTCAGATGTGAAGGGATTATAAAAGATGTGTCATGAAAATCCAAGTCTGCTTGGTTTTAATATACCTCTGCATTACTTTCATAATGTCTATTTCAAAAATTCTCCTTCGATATTATTATTATTATTATTATTATTATTATTATTGTTATTAAGGGCTCATCATTGTTTGTACGTCTGTTGGTTTATTTACTTTAATAACTGTGTACAGTGCCCCTCCCTAGTTGGCTGGGACATAGGGAGTTTAGGGGGTTGGATAGAATAGAATGTTGGAGAGAGAGAGAATGTGGAGGGAATTGTTGGGGGTAGACGATTGGCGTTGTCACACGGTGTTTGTGTGTATGTTTGTGTGTCCCGCTTAACCTATTTCCGTTCCGTTCTACAGTAGTCTCTCTCTCTCTCTCTCTCCTCTCTCTCTCTCTCTCTCTCTCTCTCTCTCTCTCTCTCTCTCTCTCTCTCTCTCTCTCTCTCTCTCTGCCTGTGTCTTTCCCCATTTATTGTCGTCAACTTTCATTTCCTCTTTCTCATTTGATTTCTTCTCTACATTGATGGCAATTGGATGCATCCTTTTAAAGTTCCATCAGGAAATGAAGACAGAAAGTGAATTTAAAACAGAGGGAAGTTTATTATTAGATCTCTCTCTCTCTCTCTCTCTCTCTCTCTCTCTCTCTCTCTCTCTCTCTCTCTCTCTCTCTCTCTTGCTTTGTTTGGGGTTTACCTAATTTTCAAGATTATAGTATTATTAATATTCCTTGGTTTTTAAACATTATTCTATCTATCTGTACGAAATCTTAATATAAATAGTGTCAGCTGAGAGAAAAAGAAAACGTATACAATTCGTTCAAAGAAAACGTATATCATACTGTACATGGGAAACTTAAATGAAATATATATATTCTCTGCACGCTATTTTCCTGACGATATTATATCGGAAGTTTGTTTGCTGTTTGTTCTTAATGTTTTTTCAATCTTCATAATATTACATTCATAGAAATTTACGCTTGCGTGCTGTTACTAATAAGTAAAGGGTGGTTTGTTAACAGTGCAGGGAGGGTTTAAACAGTAAAGGTAAAAATAAATGTAAAATACCTATACTGTAATAAATATGAGAAAGAGGAAATGAAAGATGACGACAATAGATGGGAAAAGATGTTGACAGAGAGAGAGAGACAGAAACGTCTTTATTGAACTCTTGTTCATTCAACCAAAACTACATTATTTGTAAAAATAATGATTTAATGACAAATTCGTAACAATAATAATAATCATAATCTCCACAATCATCATCATAGGAAAATTATTGCCGCCAATAATAATAATAAGATCTAAGGAGAATTTTTGGAATAGACATCATGAAAGTAAAGCAGAGATATATTAAAACCCAGCAGAGAATTGGATATTCATTACACCATTTATAAGCCCTTCACAACTGACAGGTCATTACACTCTCCATCTCTGTTTCTCTTTACTTTATGTATTCTTCGTGCCCAGGCCCGATAAAGGCTGTTTTATTTTATTATTTTTTGGCCCGTCCTGGTATCGCAATCATTTAAAAAAATAATAATAATAATTTCACGGTGCTCCTACTTTGCGGTTTTTCACCTATCGCGGCCGGTCCCGGAACTGAACCCTCGCGATAATCGAGGGAACACTGTATATATGCACCATATGTATTAACTCGCACACACATTCACAATCCCACAGACTTGCTAGAAAAAAGTTATTATTAATAACACAATTTTGAATTCCCCCACTTAAAAATCAGATTACCCCCTATGGGGCGTGCGCCCAACGTTGGGAACCGCGGCTCTAAGCATTATTTTCTAATATCACTCATATTTGCTCAATCAAGATTTAATTATGTTGAAAAATTGTGTATAAAATAATCAGATATGATTATATACAATAAATAATGAGTATCAAATCCAAGCAAAACTGATTTTATGCAGACTCTCTCATTTATTGTCTGACTTTGAGAACATTGACTCATGAAAATGTTACAGTACTTGTTCTTTCACATATAATGTGTCTTAACATAATACAGTAAGTTGAATGTGCATGACATGCTATAGAAATATTAATGGCATTGTAGTAATTGATGTACATACTCCATATATGATGAGGTTGCTGATTTGTTGAAGTAACTTTAGACTTTCTTTCATATCATATTTTTGAGACCTCTGGGGGGAACTTTTCATTGCTTGGAAGTTAAATGACATAATAGTGAATTCTTAGATGTTGATATTATATAAATTAAGAAGACACTATGTGGCAATTATTTGGGGAGTTGAATGGAGAGTTAACCCTTTGCAACATAGGAGTAATGGTGTCAGCAATACAGATAAAATAATGCTATTAGTAAACTTTCAAGCATTCAGTGTCTCTTGAAATTCGTTGTAATAAGTATGGAAACATTAAAGATTTTGAATCTGTTTGGCTAAAAGGCAGAGTACCTCATGAGGTATTGAGAGTCTTAAGATGATATCCATCATAGGAGAGTTAGAATGCTGTGTGTTTTAATATTTTTTTCTTTAATCCAGATCATAGAATCACTGAAATCTTGTCTCCTAAAATATTTCCGACAAGAGGAGAAGAGTAAACAATCGATGTGGTTAAGAGAAGTTTGGGAGATGAACTGCAACATAACTGCTGCATTTAAGACTACAGTTGACAAGTGTATTATGGGCTGGGATCAGGTATGAAGTAATATAATGCCTATGTAAAGAGATCAAATGTTTTAATATCATAGAAATACAATATCTGTACTCTAATAAAACAAAGGAAGCTTTTAAAATGAACCACACTAACACTAGATGGGAAATTATATTTGATATATTACAAATCATATGGATTTTGTTATACTGGAGCATTACTTAAAAGTATGTTATGTTTTGATTTTATTTGTTTTTATACAGTATATAGTACTTTTAGTTAGGATAAATGCATGTGGCTTCCTTTTTCATACCTCAGTATAAGTAGGAGCTTGAAAATTATTGCTTGCCAATTTTCTAAGAGTACGTGATCTTTTGGTGCACCAGTTCCAGCCTTGTATCCATCACATTTCCATCCCTGTACAGTATAATGATATGCTCCTTTGGCCATATTATTATTTTTTTTTTTATTAATCTTCTTACCACTTCTTAGGGTACTTTATCTTTTGGTGTATTAGTTCCATCTTTGTGTCCCGCACATTTCCATCCTATCAAGTATAATGATATTGCTCCTTCTTCCTTATGTTTTAGTTTCATTATATTAATCTTCTTAACTCTTTTGATCCTCTTTTCCCACTGGTTTCTCCTTGGAACTTACCATGATGTGGGCAGCTTTGGCACTTTTAGATGATATATAGCCAAGAAACTGTGTATTCTTCACAACATGAATAATTTTGTACAACTTTCAGAAGCCCTTGAGAGTCTAGTTCTTGTCCTTCTCAGTTGCCCTGAGAGCCATAGTGATTATTCTTCGGAGGTAGTAGACCTTGAAAGAGGCAATGGCCCCCTGATCCATTGGCTGTAATAGGGAAGTGGTATTATGTGGAAGGTAAACCACCTTTACATTATGATGAAAGTCCTCCAAATGAGCAGGGTGACCAGGGGCATTGTCCAGGATTAGCAACACCTTCAAGGGCAGACCCTTAGAAGTACAGTACCTCTCCGCTTCTGGGATAAAATGGTTGCTGAACCAGTCCTCAAATATTTGAAGGGTTATTCAAACCTTGTTTGACTTCCAGATGACCCTTCCAAATGCCCTTGGGTTTTCTGCCAAATAAACCAACAAGGGCTCCAGCTTAGTCTCCAGCAGCATTAGATCCCAAAACCAAAGTTAGTTTCTCCTTGCTGACTTTATGGCCTGGTGCTGTCTTCTCCTTGGCGACGTACGTACAACTAGGCATATGCTTACAGAATAAGGCAGTCTCATCCACGTTGAATACCTGTTTGGCACGGTAACCCCCCTCCCTTATTATCTCAGCCTAAGCAATGGGAAACATTTTTGCTGCTTCCTCATCTCCACTAGCAGCTTCCCCCTCCACCCTTATGTTATGCAAATTAGCACAAGTCTTAAAACGATTAGACCAACCCCTACTAGCCACAAACTCTTCACCTGCACTGCCTTCCCCCGTTTCTCTTTTCAAGACTTCAAACAATATTTTAGCCTTTTCCTGTATAAGCATAAGGCCTTTTGGGATACGCTGTCACTTTTGGTCTTCAAGCCAAAGCACTAGCAATCTATCCATCTCGACCATAAGGCGACTGCACTGCCTAGTAATCACAGTAGACATCATTGGAGTTGAACCTTTCACGTGGTCACGGATGCGATCTTTGTCTCTGATGATCGTGGCCACAGTCGTACAGGCTAATCTGAGAGCCAATATTCGTTGAAGATACCCCTTTTTAGCACGGTTTACTACTTCAGTTTTAATTTCCATGGTGATGGCTTTTCTTCGTATCACTGCCATTAGAACTATCACTAACATGCTTAGGAAGCATAGTAATGTCAGTAAGGAGAGATCAGATAAAACACTAGGCACAGTGTGGCGGGCGAATATAAACTGAGCAATGTCTCTTCTTCCTTTTCTAATACTGCATGACACAGTATTCTTACATGACGCTTAACAGACTATTTCATATAAGAGCGTATTTACGGCTGGTGTTTGTTTGTTTTTGTTTTTTTTAATTCAATATAATCCTTTAATATAGCCAAATATATAAACAAATAAAGCCATTAACTTAATAAATACAAGTACAACTGTGCTGCTAGCTGTGTATTTGAAATAAAATCCTTCAATATAACCAAATATATAAACAAATAAATAAAGTCATTAACTTGATAAATATGAATACAGCTGTGCTGCTAGCTGTATATTCATCTGCTGTGCTCACAAACTGTTCAGCGAGCGCAGTTTGAGTAGGTCGAAAACTTAATTTACTAACTTGGCCTCTGACGTAACGGTGAGACGAGTTAAATCAGAGCAACATTATACAAGGACCCCCTGTACAGTATATATATATATATATATATATATATATATATATATATATATATATATATATATATATATATATATATATATATATATATATATATATATATATATATCTATCTAGTAACCCCTCGTTTATCGCGGGGGTTTGGTTCCGGGACCGGCCGCGATAGGTGAATTTCCACAAAATTAAAATAATTTTATTTATTTATTATTATTTTTTTATATATATAATGATTGTGACACCAGGACGAGCCAAAAAATAATAAAATAAAACAGCCTTTATCGGGCCTGGGCATGAAGAATACATAAAGTAAAGAGCAACAGAGATGGAGAGTGTAATGACCTGTTAGATGTGAAGGGATTATAAAAGATGTGTAATGAATATCCAATTCTCTGCTGGGTTTTAATATACCTCTGCATTACTTTCATGATGTCTGTTCCAAAAATTCTCCTTAGATGATGATATTATTATAATTATTATTATTTGCAACAATAATTTTCCTTTGATGATGATTGTTGAGATTATTATTATTATTATTATTATTATGAATTTGTAATTAAACCATTATTTTTACAATAAATAATGTAGTTTTGGTTAAATGAACTAGAGTTAATTAAAGATCTCTCTCTCTCTCTCTCTCTCTCTGTCAAACAGCAAACACACTTTCGATATAATATCATTAGGGAAGTAAGTGTAGAGTATATATATATATATATATATATATATATATTATATAATATATATATATATATATATATATATATATATATATATATATATATATATATATATATATATATATATATATATATATATATATATATACAGTACAGGTATTTCATTTAAGTTTCCCATGAATACAGTATGATATACGTTTTCTTTGAACGAATTGTATACGTTTTCTTTTTCTCTCAGTTGAGACTATTTATGTTAAGATTTCATGCAGATAGATAGAATAGTGTTTAGAACCAAGGAATATTAATAATACTATATATATATATATATTTTTTTTTTTTTTTATTTACCTTGGCCGTTTCCCCCTTTAATTGGGCGGTAGCCGACATAAAAAAAAGAAAACAATAAGGGGATAACTTTGCTCTATGGGCAATGACGAGGGAGCTAGCGACTAAGGAGTATTACAAAACCATTGCCGATATTCTACGTTAAGCATAATTGTCACAATAAAACTGACTTGTTGTTTTTAGATTCTCCCCCCACGAATGGGTGGAACGGGTCATGGAGGACCCGTAATATAAAACTGACAAATTCATGTTTCATTATAAACCATTAACATTAAAATACACATGAATGCTTTTTCACCGGCTGTACTGTCTAGTAATATTTAGTGTACATTTAATTTATATAATACGCTATCTGCATTCTTATTGTAAGGCTGACTACAAATAAGAGAAGAAAAGCCAAGATAAACTTTGTTCCTACATTTAGGCTAAAGCAAAATTATTATTGTGTTCTATACCTTGCCTCTTATTTTTCTGCTTACCTTTATAACTCTGTTGGCATGGCAGAGAACCAAGTCATACTAATTGCAAAGCTAGTCACGAAATTCAGTCATTCCCTCTCTTGTAAGGCACACACCTCTCCCAGTATACGTAAAGTGGACTCATAAGTTTAAAATTACATACTTTTAGTAATTTTCTTATTATTTTTGTGTTCATACATATAAGTAGCAGTTAAGATCCT
>JAXCGZ010013815.1:40000-52937 GCA_037179515.1 Halocaridina rubra | reverse complement strand
GAGAGAGAGAGAGAGAGAGAGAGAATGCTATTCACACAACAGCAAGAGTGTATAAAGAACTATCTTTCACACGCTTATATTTTTCATTTATTTAAGTCGTCAAATATGCATTGGCAGTTTCAAGCACCACATATTATCATTATTAATGCTAATCCTTCTCCTTCTCTTTTACAGTTTTAGCTTCAGTTTTTTTTTTCATTTTACTGAAAATAAACTAGCCTTCAAAAATTAGTAAAAAGGAATAATAAAAATACGAATAAAAAAAATATTTGCATCATTTTAGCACCAAATAAGCGAACAAAATTTCGTTACAAAAACCAAGTAAAATATGGCTTACTGTCAGGCCACTAAGCCCATTACACACGATGATTGGTAGCTACAACTGGATTCGGTTTTACGTCACGAACTCCCTTTTCTACTAAGGGCTAGGACGATTGCCTTCTTACGAAGAACCTGTTTTGGCAGATGTAATCGTTACCCTGAGTGTATGCCCTTACAAACCTCAGTCCGCAACGGGGCGCGAACCCTCGACCTGCCGCCTCAGAGTCGCAGACGCTACCAGTTTGCCACGGAGACTACTCCTAGCTACAACTGGCTACCAATTATTTATGATAATGTTTTCAAATAAGGCAAGATTTTTGTTTTAAGTATAAATTACACTAACTGATTCTATGCGTTCTATAGTGTTGACTTTATTTCTTTGATGTTAAGTTTTACGCTCTGTGTCGGAAAAAAAAATGCTGTTTGTCACTGGCATAAGAACACCCTGAAGCACTGAAAATAAATCCAGATGATAGTGTTAAAGAGAAGAGTTTAAAGAGACATAAAAAGATTTTCCTGTTAAAATATTTCCATCAACAAATAAGCCTAAATGAGAAAAAAAAAAACCACGAAATCAGATACAATTTAGTAGAAGTGATAAGACTTATCTAAAACAAGACAGGGCTTGAATACATTCTGTTGAGACTTCCGAGCAAAAGAACACAAATCCTCAGGAGTCGAGTCATAAGTACTCAGTTTAACATATCCGGGTTCTGATGCAAAATTATCCAGACTTTTAAAGTGAAATACGTGCTTTAAACTATAAAAAGCCAAAAATGTCATTCTGATCATATACACCAACTCCTCGACCTATTAAAATAGACTAATATTGCAGTGAAATAATCTATATAAAATTAATTAAATAAAAAGATAAATAAAACTGTAAGAGTGACTTTATCATTTTTTCTTATTAACGCATTAATTACTCCGCATAAACCCAAGTAAACCAGAATTATATTGGCATTAATTTGTTTATGAACAATACAATGTTGGGTTAAAGACTGGATATCTACGAATGACATAAGAGAGAGTGATACTGCAGACTAAGTCTTTAGGAAATAAAAAGGGGCGAGAAGTGGCGACCCCTCTCACGATCGCCCCTGTTACGTCAACAACGCGGTCTTAGGTACTTCGAGCGTACCCAACTTGAGGATTTGTGTAATTCTCTCATAGTTTTTCCATTGGATGACTATTGTTTCGAATCCGCAACCCTGATCAAGTAGCCCTAAAACATGCTATGAAAATTACCTTAGGAATGGAGGCGTTCATCCTGTCCTCTAAGAAAACCTTTCTCCACATATTCCTTCGTTTGACCATGCCTGCCTCATGGCGATTCAGGCCAGAAATCATGCTTATCAGTTGTACCAAGCCTATCCATCTGATTTAAATAGCTCTGGTTTTATTACAGCAAGGAATCGTTACACTGCCCAGATACGTAGGTCTAAAGCTTCCTGTATTAGAAAAAGATATGGAGGCCTGAGTTCATCTCTTACTGATATATATTTCTGGTCCTTGACCAAAGACCTCTCCAAACTCCTTTGTAAGTCCAACCTCTATTCTCTCATTCATCCTGACAATTCTACGGCTTGATCTCCCACTGACAAAGTCATTCTCTTTGGCTCACATATTTCTGCCAACTCTTTGGTAAGCAATTAAAACACACCTGACCCTTTCTAACCCTATGAGCTCCCTTATTTTTCCTTCATGCAAAGTCCATATGGTTCTTAACTCTCTGAAGACGAACAATGTATCTGGACCCAGCAAGGATCCTTAGGGAGTTTGCAAATGAACTGGTTCCCGTGGTTTGCCGTCTTTTTCGCCTCATTTTCTTAACCAGGATCTATCCTTCATCTACAGACCAATTGCCCTAACCTCTGCTATCGCTAAATTATTTGCAACTTTGCCCAATTCTCACTTCTTGAAACATCTTGATTCTAACTCTCTTATATCTGACCACCAGCATGGGTTTCATAAGGAACGATCCACTGGTGACCACTCTTCCTATCTCACTTATGTATGGTCATCTGTGAAGAACTATGAGGAATCCATTGTAGTGGCCGTTCATTTCTCTAACGTTTTGATAGAGTGGGGCGCAAGGATATATTGGCCAAACTTCCTGATCATGATTTTACTTGGTTGTTGACGGCGCAACATCTTGTTCGCTTTCAGTTACCAATAAAGTTCTACAGAGCTATGTTCTTTCACCCACACTGTTCCTTCTCTTTATCAACTATCTTTTCCAGTCCCCATCTTCCTCTTTTCTCCATGTCTTTGTCGACGATTCTACCCTTCATATTTCCTCTGCCTTCTCTTCATGACCTTCATCTGCTACTCGCAATAAGTCTTGTATCATTCTTTATTCGAATGTCAACTCTGATTTACAGAATGTATCTGAGTAGGGCACCCAAATTTTAGTTACTTCTAATGCTTCCAAATAAAAAATTTTATTTATCTCTTAATCTGCTCCCCGTGATACCCTATTGTCATCGAAAACAACTAAATTTGATCTCTACATTCCATTAACTTATTAAGAATTCAAATAGCATGGTTAACTTGTTTTGGGGGAGTCTCCTACTCCAGATCTTTAAAACTGCATCTCAAATATTGGAAGTTCTCCTTCGTTTTCGTCTTTACTTTTCCTCCTTCGGGTTACTGCTTAGAATACTGCTCTCACACCTGGGGTGCTTCTTCTTTTACATATTTCCTCGATAGAGTTGAATCTGAGGTCATCAGACTCATCAGTGTCTCCCCTCTTATTTCTAATCTGAATTTTATTTCTGCCATAAGATATGATTCCATTCTCTTTTCTATGGATACTACTTCCATCGCTGGAAGAGGGATTTTGACAACGTCCAAACGAGGATATGATACATTTTTTATTGTTTCAGAATACTTTGACAAAATAAACTGTGGATATGTGCCATCCAGTATGTGTGTGCGTGAGTGTGTGCATGTATGTATGTAATCAGGTAGGCATGTATGTATGAATATATCTATGTATATTTGTATGTATGCGTGAATGTATGTATATAGACATGCGCGTGTAATTACCTAGTTGTGCTAACGAGAAAGAGCCCTATGCTCGTAACTCCCAGTTTCCTGGTCGATTCCATTTGTATTCACAGAGGTACTTATCATATTTATCCTCAGAACTATGAATTGAGTTACCATTCCGTGTCTACTCGCTTAGCGAATTCCAATCGAAAATAGTACTTCCTTATTTCCTGTAATGAAGCTTTCTTACGAAATTTCAAAATATGGTCTTAGATTCTAGAGCCGGCTATATTAAAATATTAATCCCTATCCTCTCTATTCAAACCATGATGGAATTTAAAAACCGTCACCATATCCCCCTCATTCTTCTAGCTTCGAGTGATGGTAAGTCTATTTTCAATGGCCTCTCTTCATAACTGAGATTGCGCATTTCTGACATCAACTTCGTGGCATATCTTTGAACTTTTTGCAGCTTACTTACATGCTCTTTCAATTGTAGATTCCAAAAGAGTGTTGCATATTCAAGTTTTATCCTCAAATAAAATACATAAATATTCTTGACCATTTCCTTGTCCATGTTTGTAAAGGTTACCCTTACATATACTAAGAAAATATAAGCAGCTCTTGCTATGCTATTTATATGCATTTCCGGAACCAACTCGGCCAATATGTTTACTCCTATATCTCTCTCACTTCCTGTTTCTTGAAGTACTGCTCCTGCAATTGAGTACCCAAGCTTGGGCCTTCTCGCCCTTGTACCCATTCTCATCAGCTTACAGTTTGAAGTATTAAATTTCATTAGCCATAATTCTGACCAATCATGCAGACTATTTAGATGTTCCTGAAGATCTCTACCAATGTTCTCGTATCTTACTTTCTTCACAATCTTTGCATCATCTGCAAACATTTTCAGAAATTAATTTATAGACTCTGGTAGGTCTTTTACATATACAAGGAACAAAAGTGGCCATAAAACTGACCCCTGTGGAGCCTCACTACTAAGCCTTCTCCAGTCTGACTCTGAGTGTTTTTCTCTAACCCTCTGTTCCCTTCCTTCTAAATAAGTTTTTATCCATCCCAAGACATTTTCACCTAATCTTACCATTCACTTGCAGCTTCTTAATGAGTCTCAATAGTAGGATTGTATCAAATGCCTTCTACAAATCTAAGAATTTGCAGTCTGCCCAGCCCTCTCTTTCTTGAAAGATCTGTCTTACCTCATCATAAAATCTAGTAAAATTGTTACTGTAGATTTGCATTCTCTGAGGCCATGTTGTCTCATTGACAAAAAGTTGAAGGATTGCAAATGAAGATGCATTTTTTTAGTAGTGTCTCCATAATTTTAAAAATTATGCTGGTCAAGGAGACAGACCTATAGTTTAGAACTGTAGCCCTCCTTTTCTTTTTTTAAGATAAGTACCACATTCACTTGTTTCCAGCATCTGGAATCTCCCTAGATTCCAGCAAATTTTCAAATATAATGCATAGTGCCGCCAATACTGATGGAGTGTATTTCTTAAGTACGAAAGGGGATATGTCATCAGGACCTGTAGCTTTATAAGCATCTAACTCTATCAACGCTTTGCATGCCTTTGTAGCTGGAAAATAATACCGGTCCATGAACTCCTATCTCTTCATTCTGAGGGGGTGGAGATTATCTACTGTAAGTACTGACTGAAACTAATTGTTCAGTTCTTCACAGATTTCTGTATCTGTTTCAGTGATGCTTTCCTTTGCCCTCTTTAACTTTTAGATCTGTTCTTTGTCCTTCAATTTTCCTCTGACAAAGCTGTGAAAAAGATTGGGCCTTCCTGATAATACCCTGCTCATAATCTTTCTCTGCTTCTCTTCTTTTCCTTAAGTAATCATTTTTTGCTCACTTGTAAGATTGCCAGGCGTTGATAGCTTTCCTCATCCAGTATATATTCCAGCATTTGACTCTCCACTCCTTACCTCTTCATACTCATTATTGAACCATTTCTCTATAGCATGAATAACTCCTATTTTGAGGGATGGTATGCATCCACAAACTATATTCCCATATTCCTCACAAAAGATGTCTTACATTTCTTGTACAGATATGTTGTTAAATAAGGTTATTCAGGCCTAACTGCATTATCATTAATTTTGCTGTAATCTCCTTTCATATACTTTCTCCCTGTGTCCTTCTCAGTGCCCCTATTCTCAGGAAGAACATCGATGATATACTGCATCAACAGCACACAGTAATCACTCTTTCCAATTGGTGGCTCACACTCAATTTTCTCAATATCCAACACAAGATCTGTGAATACTAGATCGAAAAGCGATGGCTCATCCCCACCCCTGGCCCTCGCTGGTTTCAGTACATTTTGATGTAGAAAAATTTTCTCTGCACAATCTAGTAATCTTTCCCCCAAATGAATCCTCCCCACAAGATTAGTCTAACCTATCTCTTTAAGATTAAAATCTCCCTCTCTCTCTCTCTCTCTCTCTCTCTCTCTCTCTCTCTCTCTCTCTCTCTCTCTCTCTCTCTCTCTCTCTCTCTCTCTCTCTCTCTCTCTCTCTCTCTCTCATCATATATATATATATATATATATATATATATATATATATATATATATATATATATATATATATATATATATATATATATATATATGGTAGGAAAAGCCCGTTAAATAAAGCAATAAAAATAAATATATATAAAGTACTTATTAATTTCGTGACCTAAACTGGTCACCTTCTCAAAGTACTTTGAGAAGGTGACCAGTTTAGGTCACGAAATTAATAAGTACTTTATATATAATTATATTCATAGTTTTATTTAATGGGCTTTTCCTACCATTTTAGACTGTATGTTAACAGTTCAGTATTATTAATATATATATATATATATATATATATATATATATATATATATATATATATATATATATATATATATATATATATATATATATTATATATATATATATATATATATATATATATATATATATATATATATATATATATATATATATATATATATATATATTTATAAACCAGAGAGGCTACTTATGACAAAATAACACCGCGCTTAAAATACATATACTTTAAAAACAAGGATTTTATGGCTGAAAGCTGGTAACTTTTTGCATGCATTTGCAAGACCATTTCACATGTGAAATATTGTTTTATTTATTGTATCACTCTTAGCATACTATTAGTTAATTAGTAAAGCATAAAATTATTTCTTAAGTAAACCTTGAGCAAACTACACTTTATAAAAGTCCCCCCAACATAATTTTCATAAGAGAAAACTTATAATTTGCGAACTTTGAAGAAAACGTAATTTCGAAAGACGGACTATGCTCTTTTTGCATGCATACGCAAAACCATTTCCCATGTTGCATATAATAATATATAGAATAAATAATTAGGTAAATAAATATATAAAGAAATAGAAATAAATTAATATATACATAGCTAAAAAATAAAATAAGTATGGAAAGAATTTTAAATAGACTAATAATCTACAATAATAAATAGTCTACTAATAATCTTGAATAATATTAATTGATAATGACCACATTTAAAAAAAGTAGGTTGGCCCATGGTACCAGCCGCCCGTTTCGATGTTACAGCTGAAGGGTCTTGTGGACTTAAATAAGACTGTCCAGGACAGTTCGATGTTAAGTCTTCCTTCAGTTCTGGTTCTCTTTCTATGCCTACATCAACACCGAATATTCTTGGATATTCGTTACACATGTTTCATTATCCCTTCACATCTGGCAAGTCACAATACTCCCCATCTCTGTTTCTCTCTATGTTTTTTCGTGTCCATGCCCGACGAGGGTAGATTTATTATTATTTTTTTTTGGGGGGGAGGGGCCGTCCTGAAGAAGAAGAAGAAGAAGAAGAAGAAGAAGAAGAAGAAGAAGAAGAAGAAGAAGAAGAAGAAGAAGAAGAAGAAGAAGAAGAAGAAGAAGAAGAAGAAGAAGAAGAAGAAGAAGAAGAAGAAGAAGAAGAAGAAGAAGAAGAAGAAGAAGAAGAAGAAGAAGAAGAAATGAATGAATAATTAGAAAGAAATTATACTCTTGAAAAAAAAACACCTATTAATAAAGTTCTGTAAAAGTACATGCTTATACCAACATAGATTCTTGAAGGTGGTGATGATATGTCTTTGTGTGTAGAGCTATTCGTTTTCGATGGGTCGAATACCACAAACATAACGCTATTATATATAGCGTTATGATCCAGGACCCTAGAAGGCACATATACTTCTTCATGTATATAGGTAGAGGGCTTAGAAAAATTCCTAAGTTTATCCATCAGATTGAGAACCTGTCCAATATACATTACTAAAGAAAACGTATCTCTTTAAGGGCCTCTTAGGTTTTCGAGACTCCACGCACAACTTATATATATATATATATATATATATATATATATATATATATATATATATATATATATATATATATATATATATATATATATATATATATATATATATATATATATATATATATATATATATATATATATATATATATATATATATATATATATATATATATATATATATATATATGAAGATCCTGCTGTCAGCACCAGATGACAATAAAAAATAAAAATGTAGCTATTAACAAAAGATAATTTTTCAGTGCTTAAGCATTTCTGACATATGTAAATTATGTTAAAATAAATATGGCAATAAAATGTACATAAAATATTACAAATTAAACTAAATTAGATAAAGAGGATAAAATATCAATATAGCCTAGTTATATAATAGCTTCATTCTACAACTTAAATACAAACAAGCTCAAATTAATCATCATGCCATTAATAATATTATATTCTTAGCTTTAGCAATTAAATAAATAGCAAAATAAAGCAATTTACAAGTAAACAAAGAATCTTTGACGTCTAACAGTGTCTTAGATATTGGTAAACAAATCGGTTAACTCGTCATCAATATCTCGCCCCATTACAAACTAATATACCGCAACAGACCAGTCGTGAAATGGATACGTAAAAAATAAATATATAAATAAATTTGATTGTATATAGATTCATAAACTGAACTAAACTGCAATTAATCGACACACTGTCTCGAAGTGTATTTCCATTATGCCATTTTAAAATACTCACATGTATTTTATGAAAGGAAGCTGTCTTGAAAGACATATATTCCGCACACTTGGATTGGTTTTAATTACTGACTAAGCACAAACTATTGTCCACAAAGAAATATAGTTTGTTAGTTTATTTATTTGATTATATTTAAACATGAAGAATATTTGAATTATTGAATACATGATGGGTAAATTTACGAATATTTAAAAATATGTTTTTCATGATCACTGTATAGTGTGTGTATTTAAATTAATATAATTACATTTGTTGCACTTAGTGTCAAATTATATTTCTTTATATACTGACTTTGATTTAAATATAACTTTTACCTATGTCAAATTATTCCTAAAATATAGTTTTCAAAAAAGGATATATATAATATATATATATATATATATATATATATATATATATATATATATATATATATATATATATATATATATATATATATATATATATATATATATATGGAAACAAGGAATTTTTAAAGGTTCGGTGATACTTGGGGAAATTTTAGACTGATGTCCTTGTTAACACTGGTTGATTCATCAATGGTTTTAAGTTAGTGAAAAAGAGAGGTTGGCAGGTCTAGAGGTTATTATGTTTGTATAGATTGTAAGATATTTTGAATTGATGGTAAAGGTCCAGTATAGCTCCGGCGCTTTAATTTTGGTGTATTTTCTTCCAAACCTTAAAAAAAAAAAAAAATTTGTATACATATAATACATTTGTAAAAAGTGGCCGACTTAGGTTAGGTAAAGCATAATAATAACACAAACAATCTAGGGAAAATTTTACGCCATGTAGGAAAAAAAAACAAGTCAAACATGTAAAAATCCCTAATTCACGTAACACTGCGAGGCATTTAACGAAATCTACAGGGTGTCCACAAAGTCTGGGTACATAGGAAATTTCCCTATGCAGACCTATTCAATCGAGTTCACCTGAATTTTGTAAAGCGCATCAAATTAAGCATTGAAAATGATGGAAATCATATTAAAAATATTATTTATTAACATTAGATTTAAATAAAATTGTTTTGTTTTAAAAGTATGTGTTCATCTTCTCTGTACCCAGACTTCATTTGGGTACACAGGAGATTAACACATACTTTTAAAACAAAACAATTTTATTTCAATCTAATGTTAATAAATAATATTTTCAATATGATTTCCATCATTTTCAATGCTTGATTTGATGCGCTTTACAAAATTCAGGTGAACTCGATTGAATAGGTCTGCATAGGGAAATTTCCTATGTACCCAGACTTTGTGGACACCCTGTATAATGACCCCCCTAAGCCCGTGCTTTATATGGCCTTCATGAGCCAGAATTAAGGCATTTAACGAAGTCTATACTGATCTCCTAAGCCAGTGCTTTATCCAAGTCCTCCACTATTTACTAATGTATTATATGTATACAAAGGGTTTTGTGGAGGTTTGGAAGAAAATGGACCAAATTTAAGGCGCCGGAGTCATATTGAACATTTACCGAATTGATATATTCATCATGATTTACATGGCCGTATCAGATAATTTTCTTTTCCTTGGATTCGCGTCGTATAAGATTAGAGGTAGTCTTGAAAGTCGTGGTTTAGGCTATTTGATCTATTTTATTTTAGTACGGATGGTAAAGTGACAAGTACGACTTCGTAGATAATATCCAATGTTTTTGAAGTGGCCTAGCCTTTTCTTTATTAGGTTTCACGGTATTATTTTAGTTATAGGGTTAATGTAATATATATATATATATATATATATATATATATATATATATATATATATATATATATATATATATATATATATATATATATATATATATATATATATATATATATATATATATATATATATATTATAATAAGATCTCACTAATACTAATAACGAAGCCCACAACTAGGGAGGACGCGTTCCCTAGGAGAGGTTAGGACGCACCAAAAATGTGTTTTTTCGATACTTTTCTTTGTGGAATAAAGGTTTTTGTGCTTCATTTCTGCGGACTATCACTCGTTTTTGCTTTCCCCCCCACCCAACCCCGATTCCCAACAATTCCCATATGATTACTAAGGATAAGGGGGGAATGGAAAGTCTACATCGAGTGTTTTGCACCAGAAGTTGAGTTTAGAATTGTTTGTTTCGCAAAGAAAACTGTCTGAAGAATGGTCTAAATTTTGTTCAAAGAGAATAATAATCCCCTCTTCTAGAAATTCACCGTATCAGTAGCGATTGTATGTACGATTTTATATATGCAACTATTGAATTTCCTGTTAAACTAATGGCTATTCGAGAGGATAACTGAAATGAAAGTAGCTCTCTCTCTCTCTCTCTCTCTCTCTCTCTCTCTCTCTCTCTCTCTCTCTCAAAAAGCTAAATTGGCCATCTCGCTATATTTGATATTGTGTATACCTACTGTCTTTAATAATTCTGGTAAGGTGTACTTGTAAAATTCTGGTAGGCTGTACTTGTATTCCAAGATCTAAAGCTGGAGGCTGTAAATGAAAAGAATCCTTCCTGATCAAAATCTTTGGTATGTTAAAATTTTTTGATTATTTTGAAACTTTGCCAGTGTGTGCTCAATTTAGAGGTGAAAATTATAATTTTCTTTTGGTTTTTGTATGTGTTTTGAATGAATATGGACTAAAAAACCATCAGAAAATATATACTGACCTAAGCTAACCTTATCAGACCTAGAAAATAGTAATTCGCGACAGTTTTCAATGTCACATTCTCTCAAAAATTAAAAAAAAATTTAGGGAAAACGTTGTTCCTTACTATTTTTTGTTAGATAAGGTTAGGTTTGCTTGGGTTAGTGTATATTTTCCAACATATTTCAAGGTCATATTTATTAAAAACATATAAGAAACCATAGGAAAAATAAATTTTTTCTTCCAAATTGAGACTTAGGCAGTTGTGAAAATATATAAATTTTGGACGTCAAAATGTATGATATCCTCACCCCATTACCCAATCAGTTATGGGAAAAAGCGTTAGAACATATGAGGTTTTGTTTTGAAAAATCACAAAAAACAAGCAAGGTTTGAGAAAAAGGACAATGTTAAGTATTCATCCATAAATCTATATTTCAAAACTGAGGGTCTTTCCCCAAGATCACTATTTAATATGTAAGAAAGAAGTTTCAAATGAGATATAGCTACAGTGTTGTCTTATATGATGCATATTTTACTCTTAACACATAAGAAGTTATTACCAGATCAACTTATGACCACTTTGGAACCTAATCCAATTCTTAGTTGAAGTGGAACTTGAATATTTATGATATATTTAGGTTAACCATGTACTGGCTGCTCTCCATCTCCCCAGTCTTTATAATCTGGCAGAGTGCTCAGCATGCTTGACTACGGAGTTGATAAGACCCACGATCAAGACTACCATGAAACGATAGGAATGGCATCCAGTCTTAATTTCTCAGCTACATTTTCTCAAGGATCGTTTGTTGGATTGATCCCACTAACAGGCTGAAAAGCCTACCTGAAAGTGGAAACAAGCATACGCTGACTTTTGACATCCTTGGAAAATATGGACTGTGTTATTCCTGTGATGAAATTACTAACAGAAATGGAAATTTTTTTGAGAAAACGTCAGAGCTGTTGAAGCCTGATACGGTCTTAGGTTAGCAAGGGCAAGCACACAGGGTAACAATCACGCTTGACAAAACCGAAGTCCTTAGGAAAAAGGCGCCATCCTAGAGAAGGGAGTCTGTGACGTAAAACCGATCATATTTCGTATTCATGATTGCTTTCAGTTTGTTTTCCTTTTCTGTTTCAAAGAATCACATTAATGTGTATTTGGGTTATGCCTTTGAAGCTACTGTTATCTTAAATAATGTATATATTTTTTTATATTTTGCAGATTGTGCCCTGATAATTATCATGAGCTCCAGTGTGTATTATGTGAAGTGTCAACCAAAATTAAATGCTGCCAGTACAGCTCATATGAATGTTGTAAAATACACGGATCACAATGTTGAAGAAATTCTGGCCAAAAGTGATGTGAAAAGTCTTGGAGCTTTTGCACATATATCTACCTCTGATGATCCTAGACTAAAGAACGACAAAGGAGATTGTAATGAGGGTAAGGAAGATGAGAATATCCTCCCTTGTCTTTCTTCTACCTATTCTGTAGTTAATGGTATGCCAAAAAGTATCGTCCCTTCAGTACCGACTCTTCTTCATCTTGTTAAAGTAATGACTATGGGTGCTTACAATAAAAGGGACAAGAAAGAGACACGGTCCTTGAGAAACAGCAGAGAAGACATAGGCGATAAAGAAAATATTTCATCTATTGACATTAACGCTAAAATGTCCATATCAAAAATGTTTGGTGAGAAGAGACAATTAACTGTTCATAGTCAGGCCATGCAACTCAAACACCAATGTTCTCCTAACACTGTAAGTGTGAATTTTTACAATTTGAGTACATATTTTTGTTTGTAGAATATGGTATATGGAGAAAGGTTAAGGTAATTTTTGAATTCCATTGCAGCTCATCAA
>JAXCGZ010013815.1:0-35000 GCA_037179515.1 Halocaridina rubra | reverse complement strand
TCTTAATGACCTCCCGTCCCCTGATCTTTTGTCATTATCTTCTTTATCTCCCCTTTGTCTGGAAGAACTCTGAAATGAACATTTTCTTCTCTTCTTCATTTTTTTCCTCATTTAATCTTCTGGCCTCTTGCAACAAGTTTTTTATCTTTTCCATCTCTCCCTGTGTTCTGTATCGTCTAATGAACACTTCTTTGAATTCTTGAAGGTTTTTTTATACTTTTTTCCTCATCAATATTTCTCTATATGTTTCCCCTCTCTCAAAGGTTACTTTTGTTGGTCTCTGCTTTTCCTCCCTCGAATATTTGCCTAGTTGGTGAATGTTTGCAATATCCTCAGGACCACAAACTACTCCAAGCTTTCTTATCAGGTCTACAACCCTAGCTTTATTTTCTTCGTCTTCCCTGCCATGTTGACTCCTGGGATTCGCTAATGCCTGAGATTACCACTGTCTTCTCTTTATCAAGTGCCTGTTTCATAAGTGGATTTGCCCTTTCCATCACAACGTCTTTCATTTTTTTGATTACTGTTTCTTTATAGTCATCTGTTTGTATGTTTTCCAATGCCACCACCTTCACAGCCTCTTTTACTGCCACATTCCCCTTTAGTGCATCAGCAAAGGAAGTTTTTATGGCATCATGCTCCGTATTCAGCTCCTGAAACTCTTCTAAACTGTTCGATGTTTTCCTTAATCTGGACATTCCAAGCTCCAATCTCGTCTCTCTCAGAGGAGAGCAGTGAACTATCATTTAATTCATTTAGGTTATGTTTGCATTTAGATATTTACTCACGAGTGTTATGTTCATCTGCAATAGAAGCTATGTGTACTTGAGGTGAGTAAGGAGTGGTTAGCTTGTGCAGTTATAGGTTAAAGAGTATGGGTGACAAAACAGTTTCTTTAGGGACTTTATAAAGATTTTGATGTTTGATGACTGACCAGCAAATAATACGTGTGCACACCTGCCTGAGAAGTACTTGGCCAGCCATCTTTTTATGTTATTGTGCAAGTTTTTGTTGAAAGCCTTTTTTGTTAGGTTATGTCGGGGATGGCGTCAAAGTCGTTGCTTTTGCCTAATGTGACAATAAGTGTACTATGGTGAGTCCTGGCTAAATTAATTTGTTAGGACTGTAAATAAGGTGTTTGTGGTGCGTAATAGTCCGAAACGAGGTTATGGCGGGGATAAAGGAAAGAGAGGTGTAATTTGTTACAGTGTTAGTTGTTCAGTGACTTTAGATAAGTGCAGAGTAGTGTACTGGGCCTGTGTGAAGAGGGTAGTGTGGAGTTTGTGTTGTGTTTGGAGATTGTGATAATGACACTCTGCATCCCTATGTTGGGTATTTTGGTGTTTGAGTAGCTGTAGTCTGATATGACAGTATATGCTTGCATGTCTTTTTGTCCCAGGTGTCTAAGAAGTATGTTGCGTATTATATCAGGGGTTGTATATCTTTTCGTCCCAGGTGCCTGAGGTGCGTGTTACTTGTTTTATCGGGGGCCACTGCGGACGAGTGCTCGATATTGTTGATCCTGTGCTTTGTAGTACAGTGTTTCAAACAGACATTTTTGTAACCAACTTTCAAATTAGATTTACACTAACTAAATGGTTATCTTAAACTTTGTACCGTGATAAGTGTTTTGCTTTCACTGTAGAGTTATTTTAGTAATACGAGTAATACTGTTATTTTCAGATGCATTGTTTGGTTTACAAGTAGAATTTTATTTAGTCCTTACTTAAGGGGCACAAGAATCTGCATAGTGTTAGCACCAGTGATATACTTCTGCTTTTTTCTGGGTAAATGTTTAGACAATATATTTGGTCAGGAAGTTAAACACAAGATATTATCATGGAAATGGTAGTTTTTTCAGAAACAGTTTTAAATGTCTTTTAATATGGAAGAGTATTTAAAATGTTAACCGTGGAAATAAAATTCATGTGTGTTTGTGTTTAAAGAATTTATCAGATCCGATGGCCATTGTCATGTATGGATGTCATTTCAGATAATGAAAGCAATACGACTCTCTTTTCATTATTTATTCACTCATGGTCACGATCATATCTGCCATAACCAAAGTTTTCTCATAAAGGCACCGTCCTAGCTCTTGCTCTAAAAGGGAGTCTGTGATGTAAAACTGAGTGCATCACTGATCGTATGTAAAAATTAGTTCTCCTCATTATATTTACAGTGGTAATAGAGACGACAACTAAGAAACATCATATTCCGCAAGAGAAGATGGCATCCGTCTTTTTGCACCTGCGATACCTTCGCTGCAGTGGTGAGTTTCTTATTCATACGCTTTGTTCGTTTTTATAAAATCCGTAACTCATAACATTTATATCTCTGCATCCCATTATTATCATTTATGTTCACTAAAACTTGAATAATTTCTTGCACTTGTTTATTAAATTACAATATTGGAGTGTTGAAAAGTAGTACAGTACTGTAAAGGAGAGAAAAACTACACCAATAAAGAACTGAGCCACAAAACTGGTGATCAACAAACGAGAACTTTTTATCCCAAAAATTCAAGTGACGACCACCGACAAGGGAAATAGTGAAGCTTTTAGGGAGGAATATATTGGGTATGAAAGTTACTTGATATTAATGAAAAGAAGAAATTGACTGCGCTATATAACTTCTTTGTCATCAAATGGGTTCCCCTGCTGGTGTCATCTCCTCTATAGTCTTTGACTTTTTCCAGCTGGGGTTTTGCTTGTCTCATATTAATAATAATAATAATAATAATAAATAGTCTTAGAATATCTTACGACTCCTCTGTTTTTAGTGTATGTACCGGATGTGCTGTCTGCTCCGCAGTGCATGCATATTAGCCACAGCGAGAGGAATATGACCATCATTTATAATATTTTTGTAGGGTTAGTATAATATAATTTACGAATCATTAAGTCCTTTATTGTATTTATTGTGGATATGATTTAGAGCATAAACATTATGCCTTATATTAATCTTTCTTTGTCATGATTAAGGAATATGGGGTTGCTGCTGTGAGACTATAAATAATTTGTTGGAAATAATTATCACAAAGACATACATACGACTACTCAAAGTGCGAAATTTCATCTTGTGTATTTAACTTTAGTCAACCGTCGCTCATAACGGTATCCGTTTGTATACCGTTTAATGCGTCTGTGTTAATCCCTATTTGAGCTATAAGAGATTTAATGTTGGATTTTGCCCTTCCTAGCACCCTGTGGTGAGCCCCAACACGGGGTTGTGTAATAATACAGTACAGCACAGCAATACATACATTAATGCATGGATAGATAATGGATAGGTTTTTGTTCGTATTTGTGAATGTTCTTAACTCCATTCTCTGTAAGTAGGGGAGCGTCAGTACCAAGTCCTGCAGTATGTGTACCTACATCAAGATATATTTATGTCTTATTATAGAAGTAAAAACTATTTATTTACATCTTGTAGATTATTTTATATTATTACACCCAGGTCTGACTGGTAAATACCAAATTCAAGTTTTTCATGCCCGAGACCCAGGGCTAATATAACATGAAATATCAAGAGAAAGCAACATGGTGAAGAATCTCTCTTCGTTTCAGTAATGATATTATACTAGAAAAACTTCATTACTTTTGAAAAAAAAAAATTATTTCGGTAATGACATTGTAATAATAAAAAATAACGCAGGTATTGAGAAAATAATTTCAAAGAAGAAAAGTTGGTGTTGAGAAAATAAGTGCAATGAGGACATTCCATATACATTTACTCTGAGGAAATAATTTCACTGAAGACTTCATTCAAAAATAACTTTATTGGAAATGTGTCTTACAATATCTCTTTGCAACTCCCTGAGAAGAGGTTAAAGACTAAAAAGAACAGTAAATTTACTGTTAGAATCCTTATTCATGTACAAAAAAATATAACTTAAGAAAGAGAAAGCATCATTACCAACTACACTATAAACAAACTACTCATACTACTATAGAAAATATAAAGATATTAAAACTAAATCAGCGTAATAAATTATTGTATTACCAACTACACTATAAACAAACTACTCATACTACTATAGACAAAATAAATAAAATATTAAAACTAAATCAGCGTAATAAATTATTGTATTTTTTTCCTAGCGTGACAGCGACACGGGCAAAGCAAATTGCCTTCATCGGGCCCAGGAACCACGAAAACGAAAACGTAAAGAGAAACAGAGATGAGTGTTGTGACTGATCAGATAAGTAGAGATAGTAAGAGATGTATAACGAGTATGCCAGAATAATTGTAAGTGAAGGAAGGATTATCATCGAGCTGTACAGAGGCCAGTCCCATTCAATATTGAAAGTAAAAAAAAATAAAAAATACCGTGAAAGGGCACTCTAAATAAAAACTTCTTATGACCCACAAGCAGCATATGTGCGTTTAATAATAACAATGATAATAATAAGTAAGAAATAATAGTAATAAAAAATGATAATAATAATAGCAGTAGTAATAATAATAATACCAATAATAATAATAATAATAGCAGTAGTAGTAGTAATAATAATAATAATAATAATAATAATAATAATAATAATAATAATAATAATAATAATAATAATAATAATAATAATAATAATAATAATAATAATAGTGATAATGATAATAATAATAATAGTGATAATAATAATAATAATGATAATAATAATAATAATAATAATAATAATAATAAAACTTGCTCTCTCATTGTGGTCTTAATGTTAGGAGAGACCCTTAAGAAATACTTTTTTTTTTTTAATGCAAACTGGAGTTTGTTTTCAATGAGGTAAAATTTTTAACGTTAAAACTTCGTATGTTTGCTTGTTTGCATGCTTTTCTAAACATAGCATTATTTAACAATATGAGCTAAAATATACATGTGATAAATTTATCTTTTAGAAATATAAGCTTAAAATATAAGCGTAATAACATTATCCTCTCCACTGAATCCTAAAATTTACTATTCGAATGGCAATGTACAGTTACAGAAATACGGTGAAAATAAAATGAATTACGTATACAATATAACAAAGATTGCAGTTACTATTGTAAGGCGGTGGTCAAGTCAAAGATTACACCCACTCACCTTTTGGTCTTTCTCCTTACATATATGCTACCAATTTCCAGCTTTTAATCTCAACAGTTTTACGTCATTGACTCCCTATTCCACCAAGGGCTAGGACAATTGCCTTCTTGCGAAGGACTTGTTTTAGCAGACGTAATCGTCACCCTGAGTGCATGCCCTTGCTAACCTCAGACCGTGGCGGGGCGCGAACCCTTGACCTGACACCTCAGAGTTGCAGACGCTACCGCTTGAGCCATGGTGACTACCAATCTCATTTCACAGCCACTCACATTCTCAGACACAATTTCTAGGATGCTGGTCGGAGTTTTCCTACCAAATATTTGTCATATGCTATGAATCTTTGGAGGAGCAAATTACAAAAGGGGGATTCTCAATCCTCTCTCCACCCCATTTCAGCTGGCTTTTTCGACACACACAAAAAAAACGCGGCGGCGGTGCTCTTATCCCTTTAACCCTGGAGAAGTAAAGAAGAAATGTTTGAACATATCACTATGAATAAGATATCTGAACTTTTTTTGGATCAGTTTCACATTACTTTGTAAAATTTATCTCGTAGCTTTAAAGTGCAGAATCTCTGCACTTTTGATTTGGGGTTTTCCTTTTACTGATAGAAGTCGAAGCGTAATATACATTGGTACTCACTGATAGTAACAAATTCAAGTTTACTACTTAATAATTGTCGCGGCTTTTTCTCAGTATTTTAGCCCTTCTATAAGAATTCAAATCTGGGTCATGTAGGGAAGGACTCTATTTATTCGAACTTTGAAGGATTCCTCCTCAGCACAGCCCGGGATCTACTTTCCACAGTAATTCTTAGTCTTCTGCTGTTCCCATTATTAGTATGGATGAGCTTTTTTTTTACATGCTTCTCAGAGGCTAATGTATTTAGTTTTGGTCGGCCGGGGCTACTGCCAATTGCTCCGTAGGACAATTGCCCTTTTGGAAAATTGGCTCTAGGACATTAGACTCTTAACTTTTAATGAAAAAACGAACAATTCCCCCTTGATACATTAAAGTGAAATATGTCATATAATCAAGAAATAATGAATGAAAAGAAGTTCAATGTGAATAACTTCTACCATGTAGTAGATTTGCAAATGACATCAGTTGTTCATTGCGATAATACAGCTGAAGGCTTTTTGTGCCTAAATAGGACTGTCCTGAACAGCTTGATGTTAAGTCTTCTTTCACTTATGGATCCCTTTCTATGCCTATATCATCACAGAATATTCTTATATACTGTTTACACATATTTTATTATCCTTCACATCTGACAAGTCAAAACACTTCCCATTTCTAGTTCTCTTGGCTTTATAGTTCTTCGTACCCAGGCCCGATGAGTGCAGTTTTATTTGCCCGTCTTGGTATCACACTCATAAAAAAAATTATCATTTCATACTTGTCAGATTATATTAGGTTAGGATGAGTTCGGTAAGGTTAGGACAGCTTTAGTTAGTTAAAATTAGAAACACTTGTCCTAGGGACCAGTTGTCTTAGGGGACAATCTTCCTAAGGGGTAAGTGTCATACCTCTAATTCTCCTGACCTCAACCCTTGCTATCATCTGGGGTTGAAACCGGCTCAAAATGAGCCGATTTCCATCCCCAGAGGATGGAATTTATATTATCCATAATAAGAAGGTACGACAGTGTCCCCTAGGACAATTGTTCCATAGGATGATTGCCCCTTAGGACGACTCTTCTTCTTTCTTCTTTCTCTGCGTCTTTTTCCACTTCTGAAAGGGTTCAATGTTTCTGACAATTCTTCTCCACTTAGCACAGTCGTATACGACATCTTCTTACAGCTGCTTTTAAGTCAAATCCTCTGTTATCCATTCATCTTTGCTTCGGCCTTCCTCTCCTTCTTCTTCCTGGAGCTGCCTTCCCATAACGTTCTTCCCCCACATATGCCTCATCTTTTCTTATCACATGCCATGCCATTGCAGCCTTATCTCCTTCATCTTCTTTGATATCTATACTACTTTCATGGCCCCTCTGATACTTTCATTCCTGATCTTATCCCTTTTGGTTACTCCACTCATCCATCTAAGTACTTTTTTCACTGGTCATGTTCCCACTCCATACATCAATTCTGGCCTTACTCCTCTTTTAAAAACCTTCCCCTTAACTATTACATTGATCTAATAATCACAGAAAATTTCTGACAGCATTCTAGAACTATTTCATCCATCATGCACTCTTTGTGTCAACTTTTCCACCCTATTTCTTTCGTCCCCTGAATGTTAATTTCAGTCTTGATCCTCCTTAAACCTCAGGTATTCTGTTTGCTTTCTACTTATCTTCAACCCTTGTCTTCAATAGCCTTACTTCTCTGTTCCAGTTTAAACTCCAACAAATGTGCACTGTTCCTGCACAGAACGTTATTATAAGCAAGCATCATGCACTAGGGGATTTGATCTTTTACTCCACTAACAATAGCATCCAATATTTATCTAACAGCTGCGTAGGAGCAACACTGTACCTATTGTTCCCCAACCTGGCTTAATACCATACTGTTCCTCTCCTATAGATGTTCCTTCTCTAATCATTTTATCCATAATTCTTTTCCAGATCTTCAGTGAGTGGGGCATTAGTTTTATTCCCCTGTAGTTGGCACAGGCCTGAATATCACCCTTCTCCTTATATATATATATATATATATATATATATATATATATATATATATATATATATATATATATATATATATATATATATATATATATATATATATATATTATATATAGGTACCATGAAGCTATTTTTCCATTCATCAGGGAAATTTTCCTGATAGTCTATTTTTTGCATCAGGTTCGGTAGTATGTCATTTCCCTTTTCCCTAAGGCACTTCCACACTTTAACTGGTATTTCATCAGGTCCTGTTGCTTTGCCATTTTTCATTTTCCTTAAGACTACTATTACCTCATCCCTGTTGATGTTAAGAGTTTAGCCTTGGTTTGGAACTCCATCCTCAAAGATTGCCCTTGTGTTTTCTTCGTTGAAGAGTAAAAAAAAAATTCCCCCTCTCCTTAGCATTTTCTTGGTCGCATATGCCATCTTCATCCTTTGCATTATTTGAGTGAAATCCTTTGTGGCCTACTCCTGAGCTCTTGCAATTCTGGATATCTTTCTTTCCTTGCCTCATACAATGCCTTTGCCTTGGTTACTTCCCTCTTTGCTTCGATGTTCAAATATTTGTTGTTCTCCTTATCTTCATGCCGATCAGAATTATCTCATTTTTTGCTTTGCTTCTTTCCTTGCTTTCACCACCACATGCACCTCGTCGTTCCACCACCATGTCTCCTAATCCTTAGGCGGCTTCTTCCTAGTTGTCCTTCTGAATAGCTCTTCTCTGGCTCCTCTTATCACTTCACTGTTGTGCCTCCACCATTCTTGTACATCTTCAGGCAATCTTACCTTACATAGCACTATCTTTTTCATCTCTGCCCAATTCCACTTCCTTCAGTCTCCACCACTTAATTTTGAGTGGTATTTTCATGGGTTAACGTTCTTTTCATATCTCATCTCCCATTCCATCACCACCACCCTGTGCTGAGCTGCCACACTTTCACTTTTGAAGCTCTTGTAATTTCTTATTTATTTCAAGAATTTTCTTCTGCACATTATAAAATCTATTTGACTCTCCTTTCTCCACTCCTAAAAATCAAGGCATCTCTCACTCTCTTCTTAAACGACTTATTCACATTTGCCAAATCAAAAGATACCAAGCAGTCAAGAAATCTCTCTAGCTTAGCAGTCCTCTCCCCCATGCCCCCATTCAAAATGTACTGTCTCATATCCTTCCGTGCTGCTTTCACTAAGCTCCTTAGGACGACTGTTCCTTCATTATTCATTAATTAACTGAAAGCCTAACCGAACTCAATCCCACATTTAACACCTAATGATTACATCAGATACTTTTTCTGGGATTGATCCATTTTTTCTGAATATAGATATTTCACTTTGATGTTAGCAAGGGGCAATGTCCTCTTTTGAAGTAACAGTTCAAGGCTATTTTCCTAGGAAAAACCGTAATAGAGGCAACTGTCATATGGAGCAATTGTTTGTACCCCTCATAACAAGATATGTAACTATGTTATTGTTTACATATAGAATTGCATCCTCGTATTCAAAATTGAAAGTCTCTCTCTCTCTCTCTCTCTCTCTCTCTCTCTCTCTCTCTCTCTCTCTCTCTCTCTCTCTCTCTCTCTCTCTCTCTCTCTCTCTCTCTCTTTCGAGCTTTACTGTGCAAGTCGTTGTGCATTGTTTTTTTTTACACAGGACAACACTGATATGCGCAGGTGGTTGACAGTGACCGGAAAACCCGTCTGTAGTTCCTCGTTATTGTATTCATATGTATTTCCGTAATCTCTCAATTTGCACAAAGAATATGCCGTTGTTTATAACAACAAAAGCATTACAGTTCATTAATATTTCTAAAAGGTTTGTCATATTTTTGCAGCTGCAGTGAGTCTACGCCATCCATACAGAGCGTTTGCTTCCAGTTTGGTTTTCTGTGATTGCGATTACTACTTGTAAGTTTTAAATTTTTTTCTATTAAAGCCTAGAATGATATGTCAATAGATAGATAGCAATGTTTTATCTTTTTTCACGAAAAATTTAATCGCTAGGAAATTTGTAATATTTTCTATTTTGCCAAGACGACGTTAGAATTTGCGGAATTACACAATTTCAGTTACCTAATTGTGCTTACGGGAGAGAACTATATTAACTCCCCGTCTCCTGGTCGGTTCCACTTTTGTGTTCAATGATTCTTATCATGTTTGTCCTTAAAACTATGAATTCAGTTAGCATTAACTACCTCCTCGCTTAGTAAAATCTAATCATTAATTACTCTTACACTAAAAAAGTATTTCCTTACATCCTGCAAAGAATTTTTTCTTACGAAGCTTCATACTATGACCTCTAGTTCTAGAACTAGTCATATCAAAATATCGATCCCTGTTCACTATGTAAAAGACATGAGGGAGATTAAAAACCGTAATCATATCCCCCCCTCATTCTTAAACTTTGAGTGATGGCAAGTCTTATCTCCTCAACCTCTCATCATAACTGAGATTGCGTACTACTGGAACTAGTTTCGTGGCATGTCTTTGACTTTTTTCCAGCTTAACTATGTGCTTTTCCAAGTTTGGATTCCAAAAGGGGGTTGCATATTCAAGCTTTGGCCTCACATAGGTTACATACATATTTCTGAACATTTCCTTGTCCATGTGTCTGAAGACTGCCCTTACATTTCTTAAGATAGCATATGCTGCCCTTAATATGCCATTTATATGCATTTCGGGAGACAAATCAGTCAGCATGTTCACTTATTCTCCGCCACATAAAGTTCTGCTCCTGCTATTGAGTATTCAAGCTTGGGCCTTCTCGAACTTGTACCCATTCTCATTACCTTACATTTTGATGTATTGAATTTCATTAGCCACTTTTCTGACCACTCATGCAGACTATGTAATTCTTCCTGAAATTCTCTACCATTGTTCTCGTGTGTGATTTTGTGTGTGTGTGTGTTTGTGTATGTGTGTGTGCATGCGCTCGCAAGTGCTCGCGCGTGTGTGTAGGTGTGTCATAGATACAGAGATAGATAGATAGATAGATGAATAGATAGATAGACAGATATACTCCTTGACTCGGCAAGAAGGAAATACAAAAGAGGGCACTCCCAGCCCCTTCGCTTCACCCCATTAAGTCGACTTTTATCGACACGCAGGGGAACACGGAAGTGAAGTATTCTTGCCCCTCTCCCTCAGTATCACTATAAGGCAAATGTTATTTATTGCAATGGTTCGCAATTAATGTTGCACAACGATAGATTTATGAGCAAGTATAGTACCCTAGGCTCACTGGTAACTATTTTAAGTCATGCATCTGTAATTGCTCTCTCTCTCTCTCTCTCTCTCTCTCTCTCTCTCTCTCTCTCTCTCTCTCTCTCTCTCTCTCTCTCTCTCTATATATATATATATATATATATATATATATATATATATATATATATATATATATATATATATATATATTATATATATTAATAACACTGAACTGTTAACATACAGTCTAATATGGTAGAAAAACCCATTAAATAAAACAACGAATATATATATATATATATATATATATATATATATATATATATATATATATATATATATATATATATATATATATATATATATATATATATATATATATAAATAAGTACAAACTGTTAGCATACAGCACTAAATAGTAAGGAAGCCCATCAGTGAAACAAAACTTATAAAACAATGCTATGTTTCGGATCCTGACTGGATCCCTTCTCAAGCACAACTTAGAGTTGTGCTTGAGAAGGGATCCAGTTAGGATCCGAAATATAGCATTGTTTTATAAGTTTTATTTCACTGATGGGCTTCCTTACTACACATATATATATATATATATATATATATATATATATATATATATATATATATATATATATATATATATATATATATATATATATATATAGAGAGAGAGAGAGAGAGAGAGAGAGAGAGAGAGAGAGAGAGAGAGAGAGAGAGTTCCATGAATATTCAACTGGAATTACTGGATAGCCATCCTCTTTTTTTTTTGCACCTGACTATTGTTATTTCTACCTATATATATTCCTTCTGCTCAAGGTGGAACGAACCCAGTATCCTCAATCATCTCAGCCAGTCAAATTAGTAACCCATCAGATATGTGATGTTAACATCAAAATTGTTCTCTTTTCTTTATTGGCACTAAGCCTTCAGATGTTTGGTCCAAATAGTACAATGTGATCTTCACAGGTTGTAATATCTTGTGTGCATCTCGTCGTTGTCTTACTGCCTCTTTTCAGTTGCATCATCAGATCGTGTGTTGCTCTTCCATTCTTAATCTTAAGATGACTATAACGTAAGATAAAGGTTCCAGTTAATATTGCAACTTCATGATAATAGAAATGATAGCATAAGTACTATTTTATCCCTTCAGATCACAATTTTGCATCATTAAAAATTGTTGCATCTCATCTTGTCCGCAATTATGAATCTTGTGTAAGAGTGATTATCTTGTAATATATTAGATCAGTTCATTGAAGCGTATAAATGATGTCATGTTCTATAGTACACAAAAAGTAGCACGAATTATTTGATGCATGTATAAATTCCTGTATAAAAAATACGATAGTAAAATATATAAATTAATAGATAATCTTGGATTGTTGTATATTTTACTCTAGTATTATTCATAAATAAGTACTCGACTTAAGAATCTTCCTTAGAAGATTCCTTTGTCTGAATTACCTCTTATTTTTCCAGAAAATGGACCTCTTCGCATACTTCCAGTTCGGATTTATCATTATCGGCTTTGGAGCTTCACTTCCAGTCTCGGAAAACAGGAAGATACCAGCCACCACGTCACCTACCAACAAGTCCACAATCACTCCATCCTCAGGGATTATGCTACAGAGTAACAGACAGAATACTTCCGTATCTCTGGATATATATGATCGTCTCCTCGCTGGTGTTGTTGCTGAAAACGCGAGTGATAACCGCATACTCTCAGGAGCTGACGTGCCTTCGAGTATTTTTAGTAATGCAATACTTGCAGGCGGCTTAACAAATAACAATGCATTTGGAAACCCTTTGGGAGGGGTTGGCGGTTCGTACGGTTCATCAGCGAATAACTTCTTAGATTCTTTAGGTGGTTCCAGCGTTGGATATGGCAATATCTACCCTCCTGGTATTGGCATCTTTCCTGGGAATGGGTTTAAAGGCAACGGTGGTTTATCTTCCTATGGGAACCCTTTTGGAAGTGTTCCACTCGGTGGATCCAATTCAGGGCACAGTTTTGGATTTGGATATGGATATCCATATGTCCATACGTCAGGATACGGAAATGGATATGGTACTCCAAATGGATATGGCTATGGAAATGTTTATGGCACTGGGATAGGACATGGATATGGGAATGGTTACGGAAATCCCTTTTCGAATATGTATAATAATAACAATAATTGGTATGGGTCGCTTGGAGGATTTTTCCGTCACGATGTCGCTGATAGCGATAACAAAACGACGACAATTACAACGGATGCAACATTACAGTGAGAGTAGCTCCTTAAACCACAAATATTTTTTCTTTAAAATTATTTGCATCCCACAAGAGAAACGTATTATTGCATCCTAGTTAGCAGTTACTTAGGCAGAAAAAAGAAATTGCTTCATAGACATAATTTATTATTATTATTATAATTATTATTATTATTATTATTATTATTATTATTATTATTATTATTATTATTATTATTATTATTATTATTATTATGAATTTTTTACTGATTTTGTTGTTGTGGTTCATTTTGATTACCTATGGACTATCCATATACATGTAAATATGAAAATCGGTCAGATTACAGTTTCCTTCAGTAATATGGCATTAGAGCTATAGCGACGCTAATTATTTATGTGATAACATAAGGTATTTTGTGTGATTTAATAGTTACAAAGAAGGTTAAGAAACACTTGGAGAAATACTTCGCATAGTGATTTTTTCTTTATGAAAGAAAGGTCTTGTGGAAACTTCAAAGCATATAATATTAAATAATATCTTTGAGGTTTTACAGGTCTGTCATTAACTTGGAAGTGCTGTTTTTTTTTTCTATTTGCTCTCTCTCTCTCTCTCTCTCTCTCTCTCTCTCTCTCTCTCTCTCTCTCTCTCTCTCTCTCTCTCTCTCTCTCTCTCTCTCTCTCTCTCTCTCTCTCTCTCTCTCTCTCTCCCTCTCTCTCTCTCTCTCTCTCTCTCTCTCCCTGTATATATATATATATATATATATATATATATATATATATATATATATATATATATATATATATATATATATATATATGTATATATATATATATATATATATATATATATATATATATATATATATATATATATATATATATATATACAGGGAGAGAATATATATATATATATATATATATATATATATATATATATATATATATATATATATATATATATATATATATATATATATATATATATATATATATATATACAGGGAGAGAATATATATATATATATATATATATATATATATATATATATATATATATATATATATATATATATATATATATATATATATATATATCTATATATATATATATATATATATATATATATATATATATATATATATATATATATATATATATATATATATATATATGCCAGTTTATCTATTCATCTATTCATTTATGTATATGTCTCTCTCTCTCTCTCAGACATGTATCAAGGACCCTCAGTGATGGGAAAACAATATAATTTTGCTCTATAAGGCGTGCTATACGTGAGGCGAAAAACTTCCAGGGAAGTGTGTAATATAAAGCGTAAAAGTCTCTTTCCTCGCGACACAGCTTGGCAGTGAAACACTCTGTCAGTCCATATTATGTTCATATATTTGCACTTTAAATGAACGGTTTTGAAAATGTGCATAGATTTTTATATATGATTCGATTACAATGTTTAGCTTGTATAAAATTGCTACACAAGATTGTATAATGTATTATTTTAATTAACCTCTAAATACAATTTTCTGTTACCGGGAAAAAAAGCGAAAGTCGATGCACTCGTTTTCTATGTTCAGATTTCATGGTAAACTTACGATGCAGTGATTCCTTTTGTCGTTTATCATATGATATGAGAATTATAGAATATATATATATATATATATATATATATATATATATATATATATATATATATATATATATATATATATATATATATATATATATATATATATATATATATATATATATATATATATATATATATATATATATATATATATATATATATATATATATATATATATATATATATATATATATATATATATATATATATATATATATATATATATATATATATATATATATATATATATATATATATATATATATATATATATATATATATATATATATATATATATATATATATATATATATATATATATATATATATATATATATTATATATATATATATATATATATATATATATATATATATATATATATATATATATATATATATATATATATATATATATATACATATATATATATATATATATATATATATATATATATATATATATATATATATATATATATATATATATATATATATATATATATATATATATATATATATATATATATATATATATATATATATATATATATATATATATATATATATATATATATATACATATATATATATATATATATATATATATATATATATATATATATATATATATATATATATATATATATATATATATATATATATATATATATATATATATATATATATATATATATATATATATATATATATATATATATATATATATATATATATATATATATATATATATATATATATATATATATATATATATATATATACATATCATCCTGCAAAGAAGTTTTCTTACGAAGCTTCAAACAATGACTCTAATTCTAGTGCCAGCCATATCAAAATATTCCTATCCACTCTATCATAGCCATGAAGGAATTTAAAAACTGTCACCATATCCCCTCTCATTCTTCTAGCTTCGAGTGATGGAAAGTCTAATTCCCTCATACTCTCCTCATGACTAATATTACGTATTTCTGGCACCAATTTAGTGGCATGTCTTTGAGCTTTTTCCAGCTTACCTACGTGCTTTTTCAAGTGTAGAATCCTAAAGGGGGCTGTACTTTCAAGCTTTGGCCGCACATAAGTTACATAAATATTTCTGAACATTTCCTTGTCCATGCGCATGGGCTAACCTTACATTTGCTAAGAAAGTATATGCTGCCCTTACTATGCCATTTATATCCATTTCGGGAGACAAATCTGCCAGAATGTTTACTCCTAGATCTCTCTCATTCTCCGTTTCTTGAAGTTCTGCTCCTGTTATTGAGTATTCAAAGTTGGGTCTTCTTACTTGTACCCATTCTCATTACCTCACATTTTGAAGTATTGAATTTCATTTGCCACTTTTCTGACCACTCATGCAGACTATTTAGGTATTCCTGAAGTTCTCTACCATTGTTCTCGTCTCTTCCTTTATTCACTATCTTTGCATCATCTGCAAACATATTCATGAATGAATTTACAGACTCTTGGAGGTCTTTTACAAATGCAAGGAACAAAAGTGGCCCTAAAGCTGAACCCTGTGCAACTCCACTACTAACCCTTCTCCATTCAAACTCTGAGTTTCTTACTCTGACTCTCTGTTCTCCTCATTCTAAGTAAGCTCATATCCATCCCAAAATATTTACACCTATTCTCTCCATTGCTTGCAGCTTCAAATACTTTCTGGAAGTCTAGGAATACGCAATCTGCCTACCTTTCTCTTTCCTGTAAGATTTGGCTTATCTCATCATAAAATTTTAATAAGTTTGTTACTGTTGATCTACATTTTCTGAAACCATGTTGTCTCACAGACACAAAGTGGGATTCCAAGTGAAGAGAGATGTGTATTCTTAGTATTCTCCAAACTATGCTGGTCAAGGACACAGATCTATTGTTTAGAGCTGTGGCCCTAAATTCCTTTTTGAAGTTAGGTACCACGTTCATGCGCTCCCGCGCTTGCGCTTGCGCGCGCGCGCATATGTGCATGTGTGTGTGTGATTACCTAATTGTGATTACCTAATTGTGTTTACGGGAAAGAGCCCAAAGCTCGTATCTTCCCGTCTCCTGATCGGTTCCATTTTTAGACTTAGTGATACTTATCATACCTGTCCTTAAAACTATGGATTGAGATAGCATTAACTACCTCCTCGCTTAGCGAATTCCAATTATCAACTACTCTTACACTGAAAAAGTATTTCCTTACATCCTGCAAACAAGTTTTCTTACGAAGCTTCAAACTATGACCTCTAGTTCTAGAGCCAGCCATATCGAAATATCGATCCCTATCCACTCTATCATAACCATGAAGGAATTTAAAGACTGTCACCATATCCCCCCTTACTCTTCTAGCTTCGAGTGATGGCAAGTCTAATTCCCTCAGCCTCTCATCATAACCGAGATTGCGTATTTCTGGCACCAGTTTCGTGGCATGTCTTTGAACTTTTTCAAGCTTAGCTATGTGCTTTTTCAAGTGCGGATTCCAAAAGGGGGCTGCATATTCGAGTTTTGGCCTCACATACGTTACATAAATATTTCTGAACATTTCCTTGTCCATGTGCCTGAGGGCTACCCTTACATTTGATAAGAATGCATATGCTGCCCTTACTACGCCATTTATATGTATTTCTGGAGACAAATCTGCCAGTATGTTTACTCCTAGATCTCTCTCATTTTCTGTCTCTTGAAGTTGTACTCCAGCCACCGAGTAGTCAAGCTTGGGCGTTCTTGCACTTGTACCCATTCTCATTACCTTACATTTTGAGGTATTGAATTTCATTAGCCACTTTTCTGACCACTCATGCAGATTATTTAGATCCTCCTGAAGTTCTCTACCATTGTTCTCGTTTTTTACTTTCTTCACAATCTTTGCATCATCTGCAAACATATTCATGAATGAATTTACAGACTCTGGTAGGTCATTTACATATACAAGGAACAAAAGTGGCCCTAAAACTGAACCCTGTGGAACTCCACTACTAACTCTTCTCCATTCAGACACTGAGTGTCTTACTCTAACCCTCTGTTCCCTTCCTTCTAAGTAAGTTTTTATCCATTCCAAGACATTTCCACCTATTCTAGCCATTGATTGCAGCTTCCTAATAAGTCTCCCATGTGGAACAGTGTCAAACGCTTTCTGGAAGTCTAGGAATATGCAATCTGCCCAGCCCCCTCTTTCCTGTAAGATTTGGCTTACCTCATCATAAAATTCTAATAAGTTTGTTACTGTTGATCTTCCTTCTCTGAAGCCATGTTGCCTCACTGACAAAAAGTTGAAGGATTCCAAGTGAAGAGAGATATGTTTCCTTAGTAGTTTCTCCATAACTTTGCAAACTATGCTGGTCAAGGAAACTGGTCTATAGTTCAGAGCCGTATCCCTCCTTCCCTTTTTGAAGATAGGTATCACATTTGCTTGTTTCCAGCATCTTGGAATCTCCCCCGACTCCAGTGACTCCTTAAATATGATACTTAGTGCCACTGATATTGTGTTTGCGCATTTTTTAAGCACATGAGGGGATATGTCATCAGGACCTGTAGCTTTATGAACATCTAAATCCATCAGCGCTTTGCATACCTCTGTGGCTGTAAGGTTGATGTTCTCTAATACCGGCCCTTGAGCTTCTATCACTGCAATCTGAGGGGGTGGGGTATTTTCTACTGTAAATACTGACTGAAACTCCTTGTTCAATTCTTTGCAGATCTCTTCGTCCGTCTCAGTGATGCTTCCATCCGCTCTCTTTAGCCTTAAAACCTGTTCTTTTACCTTCAGTTTTCCTCTGATAAAGCTGTGGAAAAGCTTGGGATTTTCTTTAGCCTTCCTGGTGATGTCCCTCTCATAATCTCTCTCTGCCTCTCTCCTTTTACTTAGGTAGTCATTTCTTGCTCTTTTGTAGGTTTGCCAGGCATTTATGTTTTTTCTCCTCCTATACCTTTTCCAGCATTTGTCTCTCCACTCCTTAGCTCTTTTACACCCATTATCGAACCATTTCTCTCTGGCATGAATTACACCTACTTTGGTGACAGGTATGCAGCAATCTACTATCTTCCCATATTTCTCACAAAAGATGTCATACATTTCTTGTACAGATTTGTTGTAAAATAAGGTTCTCCAGTCAATAACTGCAAAAAGCTCATTCATTTTGATGTAATCTCCTTTCGGATAGTTCCTCCTCATGTCCTCAGTGCCTCTACTCTCAGGAAGAATGTCTTCAATGATATACTCCATCAACAACACACAGTGGTCACTCTTTCCAATTGGTGGTTCATACTCAATATTTTCAATATCCAACACATTATCTGTGAACACCAGATCAAGTAGTGATGGCTCATCCCCACCCCTGGCTCTTGTTGGTTCCATTACATGTTGGTGTAGGAAATTCCCTTGTACGCAATCTAGGAATCTTGCCCCAAATGAGTCCTCACCACTGTGTGGGTCAAGATTTATCCAATCTATCTCTTTATGATTAAAGTCTCCCATAATCAAAATCCTACATTTTTTCTCCCGCGCCATGTTAACAACTGAGTTTATGACTTCAATCGTACCTATATGACTTTCCTCATAAATTTCAAGCCTATTTTGGTTCCTTGGTGGGTTGTATACAACAGTTATTATAATGCTCTCTGACCCAGTATTTATGCGAGCAACAAGAAATTCCCTGAACTCACTTTCTATAGCCAAGTTTATTTCTTCAACTTGAATCCTCTCACTTATGAGCAGTGCTATCCCTCCACCAGTCCTCTCAGATCTTTCGACCCTTAGTATTCTGAAGCCCTTAGGAAAAACTGTGACACTGTTTATGTCCTCACTCAACTTAGTCTCTGTAATTGCTACTATATCTGCCTTACTGTTGTGAATCCTATCTTTTAATTCTACTGCCTTACCAGCTAATCCATCAGCATTTGTGTATAACAATCTTAATGAGGCCCCATCCCCTGATCTTCTGTTATTATCTTCTTTATCTCCCCTTTGTCTGGAAGTATTCTGTAACGAAAATTTTTCTTCTCTTCTTCATTTCTTTCATCATTTAACCTTCTTGCCTCTTGCAACAAGTTTTTGATCTTTCCCATCTCTTCCTGTGTTCTGTATCGTCTAATGAACACTTCTTTGCATTCTTGAAGGTCTTTTAGACTTTTTTTTCTCAACAATATTTCCCTACATGTCTCCCCTCTCTCAAAGGTTACTTTTGTTGGTCTCGGCTTTCCTTCCCTCGAATATTTACCTAGTTGGTGTATGTTTACAATATCCTCAGGACCACATACTACTCCAAGCTTTCTTATCAGGTCTACAACGTTAGCTTTATTTTCTTCAAGTCTCCCCTGCCATGTTGGCTCCTGGGATTCACTTATGCCTGAGATTACCACTGTCTTCTCCTTATCAAGTGCCTGTCTGATGAGTGGGTTTGCCCTTTCCATCACAACGTCTTTCATTTTTTCGATTACTGTCTCTTTATAGTCAACTGTTTGTATGTTTTCCAGTGCCACCACCTTTACAGCCTCTTTTACTGCCACATTCCCCTTTAGTGCATCAGCAAAGGACGTTTTCATGGCATCATTTTCCATATTCAGCTCCTGGAACTCTTTTCTGAACAGTTCAATGTTTTCCTTAATCTGAACATTCCAAGCAGCAATCTCGTCTCTCTCAGAAGAGAGCAGTGAACTAACATCTAATTCCTTTAGGTTGTCATTTAGCTGTTTGTTTTTATCTTCTTGTTTAGAAATTCTAGATTCTAGTTGACTCTTTTCCCCTTCCAGCTTCTTTATTCTTTTTTCTAGTTCCTTTCTCTCCTGCCCTTGTGCTTTATTTGCTTCCTCCAAAGATCTTATTTGTTCTCTGAGTGTTTCATTCTCTTTCATTTCTCCATCCATATTCCGAATTTTATCATCAAGGCTTGTAACCATTTCCTCTAACTTCTTGATTCTCTGTTTAAGTCCTCTGATGACTACCCCTTCTCCCGACCCATGGGTGGGAGAGGTTTGGGACAGAGATGGCTTCATTTTTATGTTCTCCCTCTCACAGAATATAGAAAGAAGACGAGAAAGAGGAAAAAAAAGAAAAGAGAAAAACTTCTAATTTACCTTCACACAGAATTTTTATATCTCCATATAAGTGCTATTTAGTGACTCAGTTTGTCTCCTTTCTGGTAACACACATCTTAACTTAAAAACTTGACCATGGTAATTTAAGTATAAAAAGAAAAAGAAAAACAAAAGTCAAACCTGAAGGAAAATTCGAATTTGTGTTTGAGGTGGCACCCACCTGTTTCTGTTATATATTCTTCCTAACTGATAAACTGACTTGCTAACCAAGATATGTTATCACGGGATTTAGACTTTACATTTAACTCAATATATATACAAAATAACAAAATAGCAAAAGAGAAAGCTAAAAGAAAAGCAAAAAAAATGAAGAAAATAGGACTGCTGTACTACTTGGCAACTTAACTCAGTACTGTTGACAGGTGGGTATTTGGTAATTTTTTTTTTTTTTAATATTCAATTTTTTCGTGTATCAAACTAACTAACTAGTTAATATAAATGGGAAGGATACTGATTTTAACAATATATAGAACCACAGGATCAGGTAAAACGGCTTAAGAGCTTTCCCCAGTTTACACAAAAAATTAGGTAATGTGGTGTGATGGCTCCACGTCTGGCAACTCTTCTAGATTTCCCTCAAGGCAGAAACTGGACGGCAGCTTCTCTCTCTTCCTCACGAAAAAGTTCTAAATTTTTTTCCTTTAATATGAACAGTCTCGTCTTACAACAAATATTAGTTTTTGTACTCACAATACTCTGCAGGATTTCAGATTTATGGAAATTATGGTAAAGTTTTCCAATAAGCACTTTAGTCACTCGACACAGTTAAAAATTTAAGAGGAGCAATTCCGTGTGTCACTGAACGCGCGGTGTGTGTGTGTGATTACCTAATTGTGATTACCTAATTGTGTTTACGGGAAAGAGCCCAAAGCTCGTATCTTCCCGTCTCCTGATCGGTTCCATTTTTAGACTTAGTGATACTTATCATACCTGTCCTTAAAACTATGGATTGAGGTAGCATTAACTACCTCCTCGCTTAGCGAATTCCAATTATCAACTACTCTTACACTGAAAAAGTATTTCCTTACATCCTGCAAACAAGTTTTCTTCCGAAGCTTCAAACTATGACCTCTAGTTCTAGAGCCAGCCATATCGAAATATCGATCCCTATCCACTCTATCATAACCATGAAGGAATTTAAAGACTGTCACCATATCCCCCCTTACTCTTCTAGCTTCCAGTGATGGCAAGTCTAATTCCCTCAGCCTCTCATCATAACCGAGATTGCGTATTTCTGGCACCAGTTTCGTGGCATGTCTTTGAACTTTTTCAAGCTTAGCTATGTGCTTTTTCAAGTGCGGATTCCAAAAGGGGGCTGCATATTCGAGTTTTGGCCTCACATAGGTTACATAAATATTTCTGAACATTTCCTTGTCCATGTGCCTGAAGGCTACCCTTACATTTGATAAGAATGCATATGCTGCCCTTACTACGCCATTTATATGTATTTCTGGAGACAAATCTGCCAATATGTTTACTCCTAGATCTCTCTCATTTTCTGTCTCCTGAAGCTGTACTCCAGCCACCGAGTAGTCAAGCTTGGGCCTTCTTGCACTTGTACCCATTCTCATTACCTTACATTTTGAGGTATTGAATTTCATTAGCCACTTTTCTGACCACTCATGCAGATTATTTAGATCCTCCTGAAGTTCTCTACCATTGTTCTCGTTTTTTACTTTCTTCACAATCTTTGCATCATCTGCAAACATATTCATGAATGAATTTACAGACTCTGGGAGGTCATTTACATATACAAGGAACAAAAGTGGCCCTAAAACTGAACCCTGTGGAACTCCACTACTAACTCTTCTCCATTCAGACACTGAGTGTCTTACTCTAACCCTCTGTTCCCTTCCTTCTAAGTAAGTTTTTATCCATTCCAAGACATTTCCACCTATTCTAGCCATTGATTGCAGCTTCCTAATAAGTCTCCCATGTGGAACAGTGTCAAACGCTTTCTGGAAGTCTAGGAATATGCAATCTGCCCAACCCTCTCTTTCCTGTAAGATTTGGCTTACCTCATCATAAAATTCTAATAAGTTTGTTACTGTTGATCTTCCTTCTCTGAAGCCATGTTGCCTCACTGACAAAAAGTTGAAGGATTCCAAGTGAAGAGAGATATGTTTCCTTAGTAGTTTCTCCATAAGTTTGCAAACTATGCTGGTCAAGGAAACTGGTCTATAGTTCAGAGCCGTATCCCTCCTTCCCTTTTTGAAGATAGGTATCACATTTGCTTGTTTCCAGCATCTTGGAATCTCCCCCGACTCCAATGACTCCTTAAATATGATACTTAGTGCCACTGATATTGTGTTTGCGCATTTTTTAAGCACATGAGGGGATATGTCATCAGGACCTGTAGCTTTATGAACATCTAAATCCATCAGCGCCTTGCATACCTCTGTGGCTGTAAGGTTGATGTTCTCTAATACCGGCCCTTGAACTTCTATCACTGCAATCTGAGGGGGTGGGGTATTTTCTACTGTAAATACTGACTGAAACTCCTTGTTCAATTCTTTGCAGATCTCTTCGTCCGTCTCAGTGATGCTTCCATCCGCTCTCTTTAGCCTTAAAACCTGTTCTTTTACCTTCAGTTTTCCTCTGATAAAGCTGTGGAAAAGCTTGGGATTTTCTTTAGCCTTCCTGGTGATGTCCCTCTCATAATCTTTCTCTGCCTCTCTCCTTTTACTTAGGTAGTCATTTCTTGCTCTTTTGTAGGTTTGCCAGGCATTTATGTTTTTTCTCCTCCTATACCTTTTCCAGCATTTGTCTCTCCACTCCTTAGCTCTTTTACACCCATTATCGAACCATTTCTCTCTGGCATGAATTACACCTACTTTGGTGACAGGTATGCAGCAATCTACTATCTTCCCATATTTCTCACAAAAGATGTCATACATTTCTTGTACAGATTTGTTGTAAAATAAGGTTCTCCAGTCAATAACTGCAAAAAGCTCATTCATTTTGATGTAATCTCCTTTCTGATAGTTCCTCCTCATGTCCTCAGTGCCTCTACTCTCAGGAAGAATGTCTTCAATGATATACTCCATCAACAACACACAGTGGTCACTCTTTCCAATTGGTGGTTCATACTCAATATTTTCAATATCCAACACATTATCTGTGAACACCAGATCAAGTAGTGATGGCTCATCCCCACCCCTGGCTCTTGTTGGTTCCATTACATGTTGGTGTAGGAAATTCCCTTGTACGCAATCTAGGAATCTTGCCCCAAAGGAGTCCTCACCACTGTGTGGGTCAAGATTTATCCAATCTATCTCTTTATGATTAAAGTCTCCCATAATCAAAATCCTACATTTTTTCTCCCGCGCCATGTTAACAACTGAGTTTATGACTTCAATCGTACCTATATGACTTTCCTCATAAACTTCAAGCCTATTTTGGTTCCTTGGTGGGTTGTATACAACAGTTATTATAATGCTCTCTGACCCAGTAGTTATGCGAGCAACAAGAAATTCCCTGAACTCACTTTCTATAGCCAAGTTTATCTCTTCAGCTTGAATCCTCTCACTTATGAGCAGTGCTATCCCTCCACCAGTCCTCTCAGATCTTTCGACCCTTAGTATTCTGAAGCCCTTAGGAAAAACTGTGACACTGTTTATGTCCTCACTCAACTTAGTCTCTGTAATTGCTACTATATCTGCCTTACTGTTGTGAATCCTATCTTTTAATTCTACTGCCTTACCAGCTAATCCATCAGCATTTGTGTATAACAATCTTAATGAGGCCCCATCCCCTGATCTTCTGTCATTATCTTCTTTATCTCCCCTTTGTCTGGAAGTATTCCGTAACGAAAATTTTTCTTCTCTTCCTCATTTCTTTCATCATTTAACCTTCTTGCCTCTTGCAACAAGTTTTTGATCTTTCCCATCTCTTCCTGTGTTCTGTATCGTCTAATGAACACTTCTTTGCATTCTTGAAGGTCTTTTAGACTTTTTTTTCTCAACAATATTTCCCTACATGTCTCCCCTCTCTCAAAGGTTACTTTTGTTGGTCTCGGCTTTCCTTCCCTCGAATATTTACCTAGTTGGTGTATGTTTACAATATCCTCAGGACCACATACTACTCCAAGCTTTCTTATCAGGTCTACAACCCTAGCTTTATTTTCTTCAAGTCTCCCCTGCCATGTTGGCTCCTGGGATTCACTTATGCCTGAGATTACCACTGTCTTCTCCTTATCAAGTGCCTGTCTGATGAGTGGGTTTGCCCTTTCCATCACAACGTCTTTCATTTTTTCGATTACTGTCTCTTTATAATCAACTGTTTGTATGTTTTCCAGTGCCACCACCTTTACAGCCTCTTTTACTGCCACATTCCCCTTTAGTGCATCAGCAAAGGACGTTTTCATGGCATCATTTTCCATATTCAGCTCCTGGAACTCTTTTCTGAACTGTTCAATGTTTTCCTTAATCTGAACATTCCAAGCAGCAATCTCGTCTCTCTCAGAAGATAGCAGTGAACTAACATCTAATTCCTTTAGGTTGTCATTTAGCTGTTTGTTTTTATCTTCTTGATTAGAAATTCTAGATTCTAGTTGACTCTTTTCCCCTTCCAGCTTCTTTATTCTTTTTTCTAGTTCCTTTCTCTCCTGCCCTTGTGCTTTATTTGCTTCCTCCAAAGATCTTATTTGTTCTCTGAGTGTTTCATTCTCTTTCATTTCTCCATCCATATTCCGAATTTTATCATCAAGGCTTGTAACCATTTCCTCTAACTTCTTGATTCTCTGTTTAAGTCCTCTGATGACTACCCCTTCTCCCGACCCATGGGTGGGAGAGGTTTGGGACAGAGATGGCTTCATTTTTATGTTCTCCCTCTCACAGAATATAGAAAGAAGACGAGAAAGAGGAAAAAAAAAAAAAAAAAAAGAAAAGAGAAAAACTTCTAATTTACCTTCACACAGAATTTTTATATCTCCATATAAGTGCTATTTCGTGACTCAGTTTGCCTCCTTTCTGGTAACACACATCTTAACTTAAAAACTTGACCATGGTAATTTAAGTATAAAAAGAAAAAGAAAAACAAAAGTCAAACCTGAAGGAAAATTCGAATTTGTGTTCGAGGTGGCACCCACCTGTTTCTGTTATATATTCTTCCTAACTGATAAACTGACTTGCTAACCAAGATATGTTATCACGGTGACGTATGAGTTTTGGACTTCCACTTGAACTCACACTTTATAAGATGACTGGGTTATCTCGCCGCTTGTCATCACTGACGTAAGGCTTTTATGATTATCCCCTTCTAATGACACCACTGACGTAGGGCTTTTCCTCCTACGTTTATAGTTACTTATAATTATGGTAGCGTGGTCACAAGTTAATAAATATTGGTACCTGAGGGGTGCAAGGTAAGAATGGACAATTAAGGTAACGTGGTCACAAGGCAAGAATGGACAAGCAGTAGTTCCTTTACTTACATTTATTCTAGAGTACAACACAACCAATGACGCTTCAATGCCCCTATGCCTCAAATGGCCCAATGGCCCAATGGCCCAATGGCCCAATGGCCCAATGGCCCCCACCCTATCACTATCACAGTCTATGATCTATTCGTGCCCCTGGCAAACTGCTAACTAACTGTCCCTGCCCTGGGTGGCTCTTTAAATACCCCCAGGGGCAGGGCGTGGCTTAACATCCAATTCTCCAATGAAATCAGTCAGATCTAATCCTAGCAAATCAGCGCCAGGTTCAAAGTGGAATCCCTCCTACTTCCGGGGGGGGGAGTTATTGGGCATTTCTCCTGGGCAGGTTCCTGCGTACGAAACACAAGTTCATGTTTCGTGTGGTTTAGGAAAGGGCTAACTCTCGGCCTTTCCCACCCTCAGGTACTCCATGTCGGATGCCAAGCCTCAGGGGTCCGGTCACATATCCCCTTGTCGCCCTCTACAAACACTGGCCGCACCGCAGAACACAAGTGGGGAGAGTATTCTATTTCACCCTAGCCTCACATGTTTCTCTTCAAGACTTGTGGTGTTATAAGGGACCGAGGGTCCCTTATCCTGTAGGCCTCTTGGGGGGGGTGCATACGACAACGGGATTTAGACTTTACATTTAACTCAATATATATACAAAATAACAAAATAGCAAACGAGAAAGCTAAAAGAAAAGCAAAAAAAAAAAAAATGAAGAAAATAGGACTGCTGTACTACTTGGCAACTTAACTCAGTACTGTTGACAGGTGGGTATTTGGTAATTTTTTTTTTCTTTTATTATTCAATTTTTTCGTGTATCAAACTAACTAACTAGTTAATATAAATGGGAAGGATACTGTTTTTAACAATATATAGAACCACAGGATCAGGTAAAACGGCTTAAAAGCTTTCCCCAGTTTACACAAAAAATTAGGTAATGTGGTGTGAGGCTCCACGTCTGGCAACTCTTCTAGATTTCCCTCAAGGCAGAATCTGGACGGCAGCTTCTCTCTCTTCCTCACGAAAAAGTTCTCAATTTTTTTCCTTTAATATGAACAGTCTCGTCTTACACAAATATTAGTTTTTGTACTCACAATACTCTGCAGGAGGATTTCAGATTTTTGGAAATTATGGTAAAGTTTTCCACTAAGCACTTTAGTCACTGGAAACAGTTTAAATTTTAAGAGGAGCGATTCCGTGTGTCACTGAACGCGCGGTGTGTGTGTGTATGTGTGTGTGTGTGTGTGTGTACCGTATGAAATATAGGAGATTAGAATTCTACTGTTTTGCTTTGTTTGTAGGTAAGTATAAAATGGTGCATCTTATTATTATTATTATTATTATTATTATTATTACTATTATTATTATTATTATTATTATTATTATTATTATTATTATTATTATTATTATTATTATTATTATTATTATTATTATTATTATTATTATTATTATCATTATTATTATTATATTTATTATTATTATTATTATTATTATTATTATTATTATTATTATTATTATTATTATTATTATTATTATTATTACTGTCGTTGTTGTTGTTTTTGTTATTGTTATTTCTTGAACCATCAAACGGCACCTGTATCCGCAGTGCATTGTTAGCTGCACAACAAAATTAATACTTACTTTTTGTGTTACGCAGGATGTCCTGTTCATCATATGCCATTTGTTATCTGGTGTATACACTATATAGCTTTAGATTCACTGTCACTAATACCACACCATCATAATGAAATCTTAACATAGTCAGAGATGTCTTCAGAATAGACCACAGAAATAAGCCACATAAGCTTGTCCTATGCGCCTTAACCTCGATGGTTTGGACACATTGTGAGGAAGGATGAGCATCAATCTGGTTGTCATCTAGACTCTAGAGGGTAACGAGCTTAAATTCCTTATCTGGATTAAATAATGAACTGATATTTCAAAATAATCAGAATAAGGTTGAGCTGATATTAGTCTTTATCAGAAATTTCGTTATCTTTTATGGGAATTTGAACCTCAACAAAATTTCAGCCTTGAATTTTTACTTATGAAATTTGGAATCCCTGAGGAAATGATGTTGCGATTTCGTTGTCTTCTAAATGTGGATTAGGAACGTTTCTTTTCTGTGACTCCTGAAACCGTTATACTGTAAGAAACTGGGATCAGGCAAAGATAAAAATCTCAAAAGAGAAAGGAGTGTCTGTCTTTTCTTGTTCGTAAAGGGCAGTTTACACGGTCAAACGGTTCGTCGAACGCGGTTCAACAGACAAGTGTTTGAAGTGATGTTCGAACGTGTGAACGGGGTATTTAGTTGTCGAACACGTTTGTCGAACGTGTTCGACAACCAAATACCCCGTTCACACGTTCGAACATCACTTCAAACACTTGTCTGTCGAACCGCGTTCGGCGAACCGTTTGACCGTGTAAACCCCCCTTAAGTTTGCGTTGTGTCAGATTTTATTAAATGTATTTGATATATTAATACATAAGCGAATCATGCATTGCAAGGGAGATTATATTTGCTAGATAGAGACAGATTATCCTCATAGTGTTCACTGAGAGGGAGTAATTCTTCTCGCTTCGACTTTGGCTATATAAATAGCATTGTCTGTGGAAAATGCTTCTGAAACTGAAGTGGACAAAGTGGCATGTATATGTACATGGAATTGAATAAGTATACTTGGAATACCACGGAAATACTATTCGAGATATGAAGCTAATATAGGTTATGGTAATACTGATCCCATTCTGTAGTACTTTGACAACTTTAAAAGGAGCGTTTTGTGGTTATGAGTTTGACTAAGTAAAGCTAACATATTCTGCAATTCTAGAGAACACTTACTTAACATTTGTGGAGCATTTGACCAGATGGCATTAATAACCTATGTTTTATTGTTAATACAAAACACTGTTTTAACTTACCTCTATGTGTTTTATTTGCTCTTCATAAGCTTATTATTTTTCCATAGCATCGGAGAAAATGCCTTTGGTTGAATCTTAATTATGTGGTTAGGTGTATGGGTAATGAGCCCATATATACGACTAGACAGGAGAGAAACCACTTTTTACCTCAAAGATCACCTGTAAAAATGGAACGGAGTGAAATGTAAAGCAGAGAGATGACCCAACAAATATTTCTACTTTTTTCTCCTACACTCTCGGGGAAGCTCATGAAAAAGAAAATTATCATCTGCCATTCCAATAGACTGTAATAAGAGGTGGATAACATTCTTACCAAGTATGTACAAGTATGGGCGTAAATTCAAAATGAAGAAGAAGAAGCAATATAATAAAAAAAAAAACCTTTAACGTTAGATCCTCCTTACTGGTTATGAAAGTCTCTCTCTCTCTCTCTCTCTCTCTCTCTCTCTCTCTCTCTCTCTCTCTCTCTCTCTCTCTCTCTCTCTCTCTCTCTCTCTCTCTGTATGTATGTATATATATATATATATATATATATATATATATATATATATATATATATATATATATATATATATATATATATATATATATATATATATATATATATATATATATATATATATATATATATATATATATAAATATGAATATATATATATATATATATATATATATATATATATATATATATATATATATATATATATATATATATATATATATATATATATATATATATATATATATATATATATATATATATATATATATATATACACATATATATACATATACATATACATATACATATATATACATATACATACATATATATATATATATATATATATATATATATATATATATATATATATATATATATATATATATATATATATATATTGCCTTATTTATGCATCAGCCTGTCACAACCAGGTGCGATTGCCCTCTCTAACAATTTTCATTTTTTGCTCCTTAGTTCACTCCTTTCTTTCCTACAAACTTTCACTTATCCCCCGTACTCCAACCACCGTCCACTAGAGAGTTCCCCACTGGCTCCTCCTCTCGGCCGGTACTTGGAATGGGGTCGTAAGTATGCCGTGCATTTTAAGACGAGGAACTTGATGCCTTATCCAGTTCATTTGAAGCCTCTGCCTCAGAGTGCGATTGTGATCCAGAGAGAGAAGGTGTCACCGAAACTAAGAAAAGACGGAAAATCTCAACTAAGTTTGTGTGTACAAATTTATGAATGCAAATCTTTGAAGGTTCTTGAAACGGTTGCAAATAAACTGTTGGAATAAGTTATACCGTATTTTTTAAGTTTGTGTTATCTTTTGATATTAAGAAATTAGCTGGAATACATTTGGATTAACAACAAAGTAGATATATGTCGTTTAAAATGCATAAAAAATACAGCATTGCTCGAGAATTCGCAGTTATTCTTGGAATATTATTTTGCTCTCCTTCTCCAGGTAAGTTATATTGCTTTATTTGTTATGAACACATTATAAAGCTTTTTTTGGTTGTGATTATACACTGAACTGAAATATTATGCACTAAGTATTAACACTAACAGGATAAGGCAATTGTTCACTTCCACATATCTTATTAAATCTAAAACTTCATTAAAATGCTATTTATTCTTCACATTTATTTAATATGAAAACCTCTGATTCTGATTATTTCATTAAACTGCATCAATACAACAGTTTGGATTTTATCTGTCGTGATTATGTTTTTTTTTTCTTTATAGAATTAAATGCTTACGTATTGTACGGGGATAAGCCACGTCATGATCAGGCTTTTAGCTCATGAGTTTATGGTCTTCACAACATATGCATGAATGTACATCACCTTTTCACAATATTTCTGACTTTACATATATATATATATATATATATATATATATATATATATATATATATATATATATATATATATATATATATATATATATATATATATATATATATATATATATATATATGCAAACACACACACACACACACACACACACACACACACATATATATATACATATATATATATATATATATATATATATATATATATATATATATATAATATATATATATATATATATATATATATATATATATATATATATATATATATATATATATATGACAATGCAATGACTCTATAAAGGCGTCAAGAAGCTCAGTATCACTAGAAAAATATAAAGGCTCTTTACAATCGATATGCCGTTATAGAACTCGTAAGGAGCAACTGTATTTATCCAAGAGAAAGTTTTTCGTGTTACCTTTTCGAGGTAAAATCTTGTTTTCCGTCAAATGACTTCGTCCATGTAAACATTCTAAATTAACCTCTGTGCAAAGCAGTCGCAAAGGTGACACTCTTTGAAGAGGCCGGGACGGGCCCGTCCCACACCACCAGACTTATTCTGTGCGGCATCCGGAAAGACGAGTGCTGTGATGACCCGTTTTATGTATATTTGTTTTTATCATTCTTCTCTGACATAGATATTGTAGAGAAAGCTATCAACGCCATCACATCGGTTTTGATTCATTATTATTATTATCATTATTATTATTATTATTATTATTATTATTATTATTATTATTATTATTATTATTATTATTATTATTGTAGTCGCCGTGGCTCAAGCGGTAGCGTCCGCGACTCTGAGGCGTCAGGTCGAGGGTCCGCGCCCCGCCACGGTCTGAAGTTAGCAAGGGCATGCACTCAGGGTAACGATTACATCTGCTAAAACAAGTCCTTCGCTAGAAGGCAACCGTCCTAGCCCTTGGTAGAAAAGGGAGTCCGTGACGTAAAACCGGAACAATTATTATTTATTATTGTTACTATTATTATTATTCATTTAATATTGAATTTCATTGACGCATAGAATGTGAGTTGCTTACGTATCTAGATTTATGACTCCAAGCTATGAGTAACACTTTTGAATTCCCCTGCTCGCTCGCTCTCTCTCCCTCGCTCTCTCTCTGATATATATATATATATATATATATATATATATATATATATATATATATATATATATATATATATATATATATATATATATATATATATATATATATATATGTACATACATATATATATATATATATATATATATATATATATATATATATATATATATATATATATATATATATATATATATATATATATATATATATATATATATATATATATATATATATATATATATATATATATATATATATATATATATATACAGATAAATATGACAGCTGTTTTTGCATTTGTAATTTTCTTGTATAAATTTTCGAAGTTCTTACAATAACTTTTTCATTATTGTTGAGACTATGTAATACGTTGGAAAATTTAATAGACTTTATAATGTTTCGGGACAGCAAAGGTGACACAAGTGGGAAAGAAGATGCAAGAAAGAAGGCTTCAGTGGTATGGACATTGTATGAGGAGAGATGAAGATTGGATTGGTAGAAGGATGATTGAGCTAGAGGTGGAGGGAGTGAGAGGAAGAGGGAGACCACGAAGACGATGGGATGACTGAATACGGGACGACTTGAGAGAGAAGGACCTCAGTGGAGAGGAAGCATTGGACAGGAGAGAGTGGAAAAGGCTGATAAGAAACCGCGACCCCATATAGATATGGGAAAAGCGAGAGAAGAAGAAGGATGTTTCGTATATTATCAAATGATTTTCTAGTTGATAGTAGATGGAGGTCTTGATGTGGAGCTTCCCAACAATCTTTACCAGGCTTTGCATCCTTGAAAAGTTCTCATGGGAAGACCAAGTCTTCGATAATCCTATATCCGAAAATCATTTCTGGAATAAACCTAATTAAATCAGCAAAAGATGCTTCTCTCTACTCTGTCTTCATCGTTGATATCAAAACACAGTATATCTTCAAAACATGTGTAAAGTTTGCTGTCCTCTCTGGTGTCATTACCATTGTACATATGTACGATGATTCTCATTCTCGACTTCATATGACCAGATTCCTCGGAAGAGCACCGAGGAACATAAAACCTTAAACACTGGTCGCTGAAGACTTACACTTGGAAAAAAATTATCGTCTTCTCTGGAATCGGAAGCAGAACTTGTGAACCATCGTCTTTTTTGAGAAAGATCGTATTCGCCAGTGTTTGTTTGACTGCCGGACTATAGATATGGGAAGAGCGAGAGAAGAAGAAGAATGTTTCGTACAGCTTCGTATATTATCAAATGATATTCTAGTTGATAGTAGATGGAGGTCTTGATGTGGAGCTTCCCAACAATCTTTTCCAGGCTTTGCATCCTTGAAAAGTTCTCATGGGAAGACCAAGTCTTCGATAATTCTATATCCGAAAATCATTTCTGGAATAAACCTAATTAACTCAGCAGAAGATGCTTCTCTCTACTCTGTCTTCATCGTTGATATCAAAACATAGTATATCTTCAAAACATGTGTAAAGTATGTTGTCCTCTCTGGTGTCATTACCATTGAACATATGTACGATGATTCTCATTCCCAGCTTCATATGACCAGATTCCTCGGAAGAGCACCGAGGAACATAAAACCTCAAACACTGGTCGCTGAAGACTTACACTTGGAAAAAAATTATCGTCTTCTCTGGAAGCGGAAGCAGAACTTGTCAACCGCCGTCTTTTTCGAGAAAGATCGTATTCGTCAGTGTTTGTTTGACTGCCGGACTATAGAGGTTTGCAGCCTACGAGAACTCACAAGCCAATAAACAAGTCTTCAAGAATCATATATCGAAGCTGCTCTTCAACGTGGATATTCGGAAAAGAGTATTTACTCGAAGTGTGTAAACTTTGCAAGGAACACACATAGGAAGGAACCAAGGAACCCACCAAAGAATGCACCAAGGAACCACCTAGGAAGCAACAACGGCACCCACCATCGAGGGAACCATGGCTTTCCACCCCAGAGGGAACCACACGCCACATGGAGGCGTCGCCGGCCTTGCCCTCCCCCCGGAGGGCGCCGCGGCAGGCTCGCCCTCCCCCCGGAGGGCGCCGCGGCAGGCTCGCCCTCCTCCCGGAGGGCGCCGCGGCAGGCTCGCCCTCCCCCCGGAGGGCGCCGCGGCAGGCTCGCCCTCCCCCCGGAGGGCGCCGCGGCAGGCTCGCCCTCCCCCCGGAGGGCGCCGCGGCAGGCCCGCCCTCCCCCCGGAGGGCGCCGCGGCAGGCCCGCCCTCCCCCCGGAGGGCGCCGCGGCAGGCCCGCCCTCCCCCCGGAGGGCGCCGCGGCAGGCCTGCCCTCCCCCCGGAGGGCGCCGCGGCAGGCCCGCCCTCCCCCCGGAGGGCGCCGCGGCAGGCCCGCCCTCCCCCCGGAGGGCGCCGCGGCAGGCCCGCCCTCCCCCCGGAGGGCGCCGCGGCAGGCCCGCCCTCCCCCCGGAGGGCGCCGCGGCAGGCCCGCCCTCCCCCCGGAGGGCGCCGCGGCAGGCCCGCCCTCCCCCCGGAGGGCGCCGCGGCAGGCCCGCCCTCCCCCCGGAGGGCGCCGCGGCAGGCCCGCCCTCCCCCCGGAGGGCGCCGCGGCAGGCCCGCCCTCCCCCCGGAGGGCGCCGCGGCAGGCCCGCCCTCCCCCCGGAGGGCGCCGCGGCAGGTCCGCCCTCCCCCCGGAGGGCGCCGCGGCAGGTCCGCCCTCCCCCCGGAGGGCGCCGCGGCAGGTCCGCCCTCCCCCCGGAGGGCGCCGCGGCAGGTCCGCCCTCCCCCCGGAGGGCGCCGCGGCAGGTCCGCCCTCCCCCCGGAGGGCGCCGCGGCAGGTCCGCCC
>JAXCGZ010013814.1:25000-53044 GCA_037179515.1 Halocaridina rubra | reverse complement strand
GAGAGAGAGAGAATCTTTAAATAACTTTTGTTCATTCAACCAAAACTACATTATTTATTGTAAAAATAATGGTCTAATTACAAATTCGTAATAATAATGATGATGATAATAATAATAATAATAATAATAATAATAATAACAATAATAATAATCTCCACATTCATCATCAAAGGAAAATTATTGTTAATAATAATAATAATAATAATAATAATAATAATTATAATATCTAAGGAGAATTTTTGGAATAGACATCATGAAAGTAATGCAGATATATATTAAAACCCAGCAGAGAGCTGGATATTCATTACACATCTTTCATAATCTCTTCACATCTGACACGTCATTACACTCTCCATCTGTTTCTCTTTACAGCCTGATAAAGGCTGTTTTATTTTATCATTTTTGGGCCGTCCTGGTGCCGAAAAAAAAAATAATAATAATAATAATATATATATATAAATATATATATATATATATATATAAAATAATAATAATAATAATATATATATATATATATATATATATATATATATATAAAATAATAATAATAATAATATATATATATATATATATATATATATATATATATATATATATATATATATATATATATATATATATATATATATATATATATATATATATATATATATATATAAAATAATAATAATAATATATATATATATATATATATATATATATATATATATATATATATATATATATATATATATATATATATATATATATATATATATATATATATATATATATATATATATATATATATATATATATATTTTTTAAGGTGTTCCTACTTAGCGGAAATTCACCTATCGCGGCTGGTCCCGGAACTGAACCCCAGCGATAAACGAGGGATTACTGTATGTATATATATATATATATATATATATATATATATATATATATATATATTATATATATATATATATATATATATATATATATATATATATATATATATATATATATATATATATATATATATATATATATATATATAGTGATCCCCCGCTGTATCGCGTTTTCTCTGTACCACAGTTTTTTTGGGGGGGCAACCCTTTTGTAAAATACCTATATACATGACTATGTCATGTAATTACCACTTCATTCACCGTAATTTTTCTATCACTTTCATGTAAATTTACGTTGCATGCTGTTATTTATAATGTAAAGGGTGTTTTTTTAACGTGCAGGGAGGGTTTATATAATACGTAAACGTAAAAATAATTGTAAAATACCTATGTACATGAATATGTCATTTAATTACCACTTCATTCACCGTAATTTTATCTATCACTTTCATATAAATTTATATTGCATGCTGTTATTTATGAAGTAAAGGGTGGTTTGTTAACAGTACAGGGAGGGTTTATATAGTGAAAACGTAAAAATAAATTAAAATTATGTACATATAGGCTGATCCTACTTCGCGGTTTTCCTGTCTCGCGCCGGGTCCCGGAACCGAACTACCACGGTAATGGGGGGATCACTGTATATATATATATATATATATATATATATATATATATATATATATATATATATATATATATATATATATATATATATATATATATATATATATATATATAATATATATATATATATATATATATATATATATATATATATATATATATATATATATATATATATATATATATATATATATATATATATATATATATATATATATATATATCAAACTTTATTTCCATTTCAATACAATGGGTATTCGTCAGCCAGGGCAAGCCCCAACCCCCCACTGTGGTGTCCAACCACAGCAGTTCCTGCCAGTAAACAGTTTAAACTCTCGGTCTTGGACGGGAACCGATCTTTCGACCTCGTGAATGCGAAGCCAGCGCGTTACCACTGTACTAGTAACTTTTGCACGCATACTGATATCTATGTACATCCAGTCTGATTATCATAATATAAAGGTAGAATTAAGTCTTCACATGTACGCCTTGTTCCTTTTATACGCGATATTTTCATCCGCGAAATTGCAATAATGCCACCCCAAAAATAATAGTAAAAAACTCGGATTTCGCGAATAGCCCCCCTCCCACCAAATAAAAAAAAAAATAATAATAATTATTGTGAATAGCCCCCCTCCCACGAAAAAAAAAAATAATAATAATAATTATTGTGACACCAGGATTGACCAAATAATGATAAAATAAAACAGCCTTTATCAGGCTGTAAAGAGAAACAGATGGAGAGTGTAATGACCTGTCAGATGTGAAGGGATTATAAAAGATGTGTAATGAATATCCAGCTCTCTGCTGGGTTTTAATATACCTCTGCATTACTCTCATGATGTCTATTCCAAAAATTCTCCTTAGATCTTATTATTATTATTTTTATTAATATTATTATTATTATTATTTTTAACAATAATTTTCTTTTGATGATGATTGTGGATATTATTATTATTATTATGAATATCATTATTATTACTAATTTGTAATTAAACCATTATTTTTACAATAAATAATGTAGTTTTGGTTGAATGAACAAGAGTTAATTAAAGATCTCTCTCTCTCTCCAACATTCTATTCTACCCAATAGGGTGGGTGTATATATAATGTATAATGATGATGATCTTTTCTTATCGTAATCCTCTTTGTACTGGTGGAAGAAGCCTCAGCAGATGCTTATTTGCTATATTGAAAAAGAAAAAAATTAATATAGTAAATAAGCGCCCGCGGAGGCTTCTTCCACCAGTACAAAGAGGATTACGATAAGAAAAGATCATCATCATTATACATTATATATACACCCACCCTACCTCTGTTATATGTCTATCTAATCTACATTTGAAGGTGTCTAAGGTATTGGCATTTATTATCCTACTAGGAATACTCTACGGTATTACCAAGCCAATTTTCACCAATTTCCCTTCTGAACCTAAATTTATGAAGATTAAATCCATTACCCATTACGAGTTCTAGTTTGATCATGAATTTTTAAAACATTATTAATATCACCCTAGTTAATCCCTTTAAACCATTTATACACCTCAATCATATCCCCCCTAACTCTGTGCCTGTCTAAAGAATGTAGATTAAGTTTTTTAATCTGTCATATGGTAGATTTAGGCATTGCATAATAAAAAAAAAAAATTCGTTTTTTAGTCTTGCTTTGGTTATTTATAATTCTTATTTTATCTTTGTATACATTTGCAGATAGAGGTTCGTTCTCCTGCATCCTCTTCCTCTTCTACCACATAAGTTACTTGCTCACTGCCACCATGTATGTCCCAGTGTACTGTATAACTGTTGCCCACTGCATAATAGAGTCAAGTATAGTAATGTATGTTAATTTCTAGCTGTAAAGTGAATATGCATATCTTTTGTATACTCTTAAAAATAGATACAGGACTTTCTGCTTTGCTATGTAGTAATAAAATATGTTTTTTACTCATCTTATATCTTTGGCATGGTGTGTCTTAGTAAGGTTTGGAATGTATCTATGCCCTTCATCATTGTTTCCTATGGAAAATAACTCGTTTTTTCACGCGATTTTCCATTTAACCGACACTTCTGAGAACCTATCTAGGCATTATTCTGAGAACTAGGTGTACAGGCACCCTAAAATATATTACTTATATATAAAATTTTTCTTTATCAATTGGTCTAATATTCCTCAAATTCGCAATTTAACAACTAGAGCATTCCACAGAAGAAAATGAGATGAAAATTTGGTAAGCTAAAATACAAAGGTACCCTAATAATACAACTGCAACATGTAAGTGGCAATAAGAGTATTCAAGTATATAATGAACTGTTTATAAGCCAGCCCATCTTGCCTTGTAATTTTCCCTCAAGTTATAAAACCAACTTTTTTTAGATCTGCAACCCCATAAACAGAATCAAGCATATAAACAGCTATATACTACCAATACGATAAAAACATGACACTTACAGACAAAGAATCATCATCTTTGTTCCAATCCACAATACCAGAAGCCCCACCAACACCTTCTGGAGGAAATGGATGATCAGCTGACTGCGAGGAGTTAGGAGAAATTTGAAGGCGACGATACGTTTCTTCTTCTGAGCTCTCTCCACCACCTTCACGATCTTCTGAGCGTCGAGAATACTTGCAACTTGAGCTTTCACTGGCAGCCTTTTGTCTACGGTTCTGGAAAAGAAAGTCAGGAAAGCATTGAGGTTCTGTATCCCACTGAAGCAAGCAAGATGGTCAGAATAGAACTAAACAAAACAAGGGAGGATGGAGGGCTTGATCACAACCAGTGCATCTTCACCCCTTCCATCTAGGGGAAAAAAAAAAATGCTAGTCAATGTCCACTTTAGTAATCTCTTACAGTACTCAGGGAATACCAAGAATGAAATCTAAAGGCAGATTACTATCTATGACATCACTTACTTATCCCTTCCAAACACGGAAAACATGAAGGTCTGAATATCTAGAAACAAAATATGATCATGTAAGTACATCAACTTTTGGAGGGAGGAAAAAAAAAATTAAACTCCGAGAAAAACTGAGCACACTAAAACAAATATTCTCATGTAGTTTATTTTCAAGAGCATTTGGAGAAGAAAAATAGGGCAGCAGAGTATAAGGAAAAAATATTGGGATTACCTAGATAGTCAAGATTTTGTTCCTCACCTTATTCCGGGCACCAGTAACTTCAGAGCAGACTTGGGATAAACTTCCACTCTTGTGAAGATTTTTAGAGTGATTGGCAGTGGTTTCGGTTTTACTTAAATTCTGTGAAGAACAAATGAAAAAATTTTCAAATGACAGGTTTAATAATTAATTCAGAAGCCAAATAGGCTTACTCAACACTAGGCATAATTATAATTGCAATTGGTTCTTGGCAAAATATTACCATGTACCACCATTTTAAAACAAAAAATTAGCGTATATTTAAATTTTAATTTTTTTCCTCAAGTGGCATATATTTAAAGTATACATAATTCCAGATATTATGTATAGAACAAAAGAAGAAACTGTGGACTTCACAATACCCTAAGATAAGGCAAATGATATCATCTATTATATAAGACAACTAATTCAGAACCAGTATATTTTTTCATCAAATGCAAGCTATTTAAGTGATTCAATATATAAAATAAATACAGGAATACTGTATACAGTTATATGTACACTGAACCTAAAGTCAGCCGTGACAATATCACAGTAGCTTACGAAATCACATCTTGCATATTAAACAATATCTTTATTTCCACTGTACAGTACTATCATACACAGTATCTGTACTGACTTCTATATTCCTCTCTGTTTTTTTTGCCTTTTCATTGCCTAAATGATTTATTTACCCAGAATAAATATCAATAAAATTTTGAAAACTCAAAGAGAGTACAATAGGTTACTAATATAGTAATACGAATGAATATCTCCTATCAGCTTGTCTCTTACACAGATCTGATCAGCATAAAGTAATAATCTACAATCTTCAAATAACTTTCGTGAACTATACCTGTAACGAACCACCTTCCCACAGGCTCGTACTGGCACGCGCAGCATCTCTGGTTCGTCGACCTTTCTTTTTTCTTGGTGGTTGAGTCTCAAATGAACCACGGGAGAGGTTACCACAGGAACCACCTGATGCAATTACATATATAAATATTAACCTCTCAGCACGGCATAAGAGGTGACGAAAACTAATAGGTTTCATTAGAGATAAAATCCCGTCATTTTCTAAGCCCTACGACACGGTTTACAGAGTACTCTCAAATGCAATACATGTACTGTACTAGTAAAAAACACAGTGCTTAGAAACGCATCCTCTTCCGCATAATGGGTCTTTTTTGTCACTGCATTTAAGAAAATACAGGAAAAAATTATATGACAATATGCTAAATACTACAGTATGTATTATGTCTCATAAGCAATACATCTTAATATCAGTTGCCACTCACCTTCCCTGGAACGAGAAGCAACGCCTTGATTATGTCCTTCTTTTGGCTTAGGTTCAGTATTATCATGAAGAGACCCCAATGATCCACCAGTGCTAGCTCTGGCAGCTGCTGACTGGTCACTGGTGTTTGACTGGTCCCTACGTCCAATTAGTTTTTTACTGCGATGGCGAAGAGCTAGCTCACCGTCATCACTTGACGATTCCTCTCGAAGTGCATCTTGCTCCTTACGAAACAATGACTACAAGACAAAATCATTATAACATGTATAAGATTATACAGATAAAGATGAACATACATAAAAATACAGTTTAAAATAAAATCATAAGGTAAAATAATCCCTTAAATATTATCAAGTAGTACTACCTCTAAATACTCGTTTACCCAAAAATTGGAAGTTGGGACGTTTTGAGAGAAAAAAGAAGCCTCTCCCTTACTTTCACAACTCATGTGCTATTAGTACTGTACTATGTTTTACATTTTTAAGGTGACACTTAAATGACACTATCATAGGATTGAGTCAGTGGGGGGGCGGGCAAGGATGCCCACTGCAACATATTCTCCATACACCATAATAATATATTCAAAGTTATACAACTCTTAAAATGTACAAAAATTTTATCAGGCTCACAATAAGCTGTTCTTCCAAGAGTAACCCAAATAAATACTTTAATTTTTTATTTAATAAGTTATCATGTGAAAAAATATTTGGAAAAATTATGTTGTACAGTACATGACAATATTGATCGAAGCACTTCATCTTCATGATAAGTGTATATTCACAGAAAGATATTTAATTTCTTACTAAACATGGCTTCTACCACAGTCCAGCTAAAATAACAGATATGTTCAGAAAGAAACAAAACTCAAAATAACACACTAAGTAGGTGCAATATATTGAAGACGATAGCACTGTGTAATGTTTAGCAACAACTTAAATATAACAAGTTGCATCGTGCTATCATTTGCTGGTCTAGCTACACCTAATAAAGCGAATGTGTGTTTTGTGAGCTTGGCAAACTGATGAAATCTCTGGAACACGGGATTTTGAATAGGAACTAGATTATATGATGAGTATGTTTTTTGTGTCACTACTGATCCTCCTCATTATGTGGGCTCGACTGTGTCAGTCACCTCCAAATTAAAGTATTCTGACCACTAATCTATTTCAATACCCCCAGAAACTTGATTATCATCTGATGTTCTGCTTTAAATTGGGGAACATATTGAAGAAGGCTCATCAGTATACTTGCAATCAAACAGACTCCAGCCGACTGTTTCTTTGCTCATTTCTTCACAGACAGAGCACATCATAGTCGCAATGCAAAAAATCTTCTAGTTTTAGACTTGCAATTATGGGGCACATACTATTACTTATTATGCCAACAAATTTGGTAACTTAGATGGTACTCTGGAGATGATTTCAAGGACAACAGCACATACTTTTGCAAAACACCATACACTAACGTGGAAGAATATCCATATTTAGGATCATCTGCAAAGGATATTCTACCCAATATCAAGTAAATACTTCTACTAGTCATGGCAATGAATACAATTCTAAAAATCACACCCATTAGCCTGATGTAACATTTGTGGTTATCAAAAAGGCTTTCCCCTACTTGAAACTATAGCACGCTAGCTGTGTACAGAGATATATTCACCGTACTGCGTAAAGCCCAATGACTGATGGACGCAGCATGATGCAGTAATTTTACACTAAAGCAATGCCATCATTACTACATTTCATTTGCTCATTGCAGTATGCAATATTCAATTTTCCCCCCAATGTCAAAAACAAAAAGCCATTAAAAAGCAGTTCTCAAAAAGTTGCCCTATACACAGAAGTTATTTTTGGAATACAATAATTTGGTGGATAAACAACAGTTCACACTGCTTTTCTTTGCCAAAGCCACACGTGGATAAGTTGAGGGTTGGTGTATTCTTTGTATGATTGTTAATCCTTGCGAACAGACCAGGTTCAATGACATTATACTGTTGGAACAGTACTGATACAAGCTATGATTTCATCCAAGGCAAAAAAATCCATCACTGACCTCACGTATAACAAAAAAAATAAACGGCATATGAAAACTGTTTGTCTGCCGATTTATTCCTATTCAAATGGGGGTGGGCATGCACAAATTGGAGCTGGGAAGTTAAAGGTTGGACATTCTTTCTAAAATCCAGCAGCGAGCTCAAACACAGTTCTTCATTTCCCAAGTCAAGAGCTGAAACCGATGTGCTACCTCGGTCCCCAATACCTAAAATCATGAAATAAAACTAAAATATACTAACCCAAGCACAGGGAGATATACTGTTCTTGTTTTTCTTGCCCACATTGGTTACATCTTCCAAAAACTTTCTTAAACTCTCCTCATCATATTTCGCAACTTCTTCATAAGCCTGAAATAAAAAAAAATGACAGCTTTTAAAACCTTCAGACAATAAATAAAAATACGCTTTACTCTTAGGTGTGAAGAAAAAAGTACCTTAGTTTCCAAAAGGAAATTTGTAATGATGACCTGTAATTAAGTTCATAATTTTTATCATAATGATATAGACAAAAATAATTACAAATTGCAAACCCCTCAGAAAATAGTAATTTCTGTGTCTCTCTAGGGAAAAAGTACAATAGTAATTTTCACATAAAAAAAGAATGGCCTAACTTTCTGACATCATGACATGGTCATTAATAAAGAAGCTTTTGCACGTCAACTGCCACATACACTCTTATTAATAACAACTGCTGACAGATAATACCATACTGAAAAAAATTCATCTATCTATATACTCGTATATATAAGCCTTAGTTCCCTTATAAGGCCGTTGGTTGTGTTAAAGCAAAACAACTCTTTGTGGTAATAGAAAATGCAACTCCACATACTGTAACCTTTAACTTGTCTTGGAGGAATCACATAATCCAAGTTTCTAAAACTTCATCCAAAAAATTGAGGGTTTTGCTTCGTTTTCGTCATTACTTTTCCTCTTTACAGTTACTTAAAATCTATAAAGGTCTTATCTGTCCCGGCTTAGAATACTGCTCGCACATCTGGGGTGCTGCTTCTTATATTTATCTCCTTTTTCCCTGCCCCGGAAAAGAAAGAGAGAGAGAGAGAGAGAAACCTTTATTTCCATTTCAATACAATGGGTATTCGTCAGCCAGGGCAAGCCCCAACCCCCCACTGGGGTTGTCCAAACACAGCAGTTCCTGCCAGTAAACAGCTTAAACTCTCGGTCTTGGGACGGGAACCGATCTTTTGGACCTCGTGAATGCGAAGCCAGCACGTTACCACTGTACTAGCGTGAGAGAGAGAGAGAGAGAGAGAGAGAGAGAGAGAGAGAGAGAGAGAAGAGAGAAGGAGAGAGAGAGAGAGAGAGAGAGAGAGAGAGGAGAGAGAGAGGAGAGGAGAGAGAGAGAGAGAGAGAGGAGAGAGAGAGAGAGAGAGGAGAGAGAGGAGAGAGAGAGAGAGAGAGAGAGAGAGAGAGAGAGAGAGAGAGAGAGAGAGAGAGAGAGAGAGAGAGAGAAGAGAGAGAGATAGAGAGAAGAGAGAGATAGAGAGAGAGAGAGAGAGAGAGAGAGAGAAGAGAGAGAGAGAGAGAGAGAGAGAGAGAGAGAGAGAGAGAGAGAGAGAGAGAGAGAGAGAGAGAGAGAGAGAGAGAGAGAGAGAGAGGAGAGAGAGAGAGATGAGAGAGAGAGAGAGAGAGTGAGAGAGAGAGAGAGAGAGAGAGAGAGAGAGAGAGAGAGATAAATTAATTCTCAGTTCCCTCACTTCATCCCGTTTAGTCAACTTTTACGATACGAAGGGGAACATGAAGGGAGAATCTTGTCCCCATCATCTGGAGAATAGAAAGAATTCATAAGACTCACACAAGACAAATTATCAGTACCCTTCACTCTTGTTTGTACTTTTTCAAAGTTTACATATTCTCAGGTGAGCATCATAAAAGTTTTCCATTTGATTATGAAAAAATACCTTTTATACACTTTTGAAGAATCATACAAGAGTTTCTGCAGAAGTTTGCACACAACAAAGCTAAATTAAGAAATGCTCTCAAATCTAAAGTACAGTTCAAGTTATTCATACTGTATTACATATAATAATAGCAATATATTTCAAAAAAAGAATGACAAACCCAATGACTTTTAATGGCAGCCTTTCTCTATCTTTCTGCATCAAACAATGGTCACAAAAACTGGCCACTACCATATTGGTAACCTTGACAACTACACCTTGACTGCCCACACTTCTGTCCCAAAACTACTGGTTTCTCATACAATTCGTGCTTTTGCTCTCTATAAAGCAAAGAAAAGGTGTCCATTAAACAAGCATTTCTTGTTTCATAACCACAATGAGTTTTATATTAACTTTTTCATATGACATTTAATAGTTCTAAAATATAAGATTCCCGGATATTTTAAGCAATGAAGAACACATACAAAATTTAACAAAACTTTCACTTCCATATCAACTCCTACACTGAATAAGATGGTCCAGCCTTAACTGCAGAACTGTAGAATTATATCTTAAGAAAAAGAGCAAATATATATATGCAATAATTAAATTCTAACAGCAAAATATTGTGGGGGAAAAAAAAAAAAAAAAAAAAAAAAATATATATATATATATATATATATATATATATATATATATATATATATATATATATATATATATATATATATATATTAAGGAAAACACTTGGCAAATTCAAAATGATAATACTGGCCTCAAAGGAGAAGGAAACAACTGAGTTAGCGAACAGCCAGAGCTGTGCTAACTCCTATGACTTTCAGAGCTAAAGACAATATAGTAATTCTTACTGTTGACCAAATCAGGGCAATTGCCTACCCTGGGGTCATGGAGGCTGGAGCTATATAATACCCGGAAGTGAATCACCAACAAACTTTTCAAAATCAGAAGTTGGGTTATAGACAATTGGAAGAAAGGATATGACAATGTCTACACGACTTTTGGCCTCGATGCAGCATAAACACACACCCAGGAAAGCAAAATAGCATTGCAGAATCATGCAGGAAGTGACGAATAAGCAATGCAAAGGTCGAATAAGAGATTAATGAGTGCCTAGGTAGACTTAAATGGCACTTTTTTTGGTACTGCTTGCAAGGAAGGAGGAAGTCTTCTTTAACGATTCCAAAGCCTAAGAAATCTGCTGTAATTACTCAGAATTGCCTTTGGTAAAGTGAATTTTCGTCTCAAAGGGAGGAGGAAAACTTCATTTACGCCTGCCCAAGTGGCAGGTGTTCGAAACGTTTGCCATCCTAATTTTCAAAATGAAACAATCTGGGATTGAATGTAGAACAGACTGCAGACACTGAATTTCACGTGAAGTGCCTCTTGTGGGTAATCATGGAAGAGGGACAGTTGGATAACAGCTGGCTCTCAAGAAAAGGTTTGGAGGAAAAGGTTACCCTGTTACTGAAGGAGTCTGAAAATTTGATGGATCCTGACAAACTGTGTTTTCTTCAAGTCAGTGCTTCATGCTTTCACAAAAATGAGATGAAAAATCAAAAGAAGAACTCTGGGATTGAAGTTTTCAATCAAACTGCTCCGTTGAACATATTGGAGCAATCCTAAAACAGAGACGAAGATAAGATTATCCGAGGATATTATATTGATCAGCATTCAAAAAACAATTTTGTGAGAAATCTGGAGGATATGTTAGAAGGTTTTTAGTTCAACACTGGCCTATTTGAGTCAATGCTTCGATCAAACACTTCATGACTGCAAGTTGTGCGAGACATATACGAGGCTTCCATGCTCAATATTGTGGGCATATTACTCGTTTTTTACCATCTTAGCAAAAGATAAGTCCCTACACTCCCCAACTTACAAATGAGTTAGGTTCCAGAAGTGTGTTTTTAAATAGAATTGTTCGTAAGTTGTGTTTAGGTAAAAAAAAAACAGTTAACTATTAAATAAAACATAGAATGCAGTAATAATGAATTTAAATACAGTAATAAGGATTGAATAATGAAGTAGAGTACAGTAATACATACATTAATACATGGGTAGATAATGTGTAGGTTTTTATTCATATCTGTGAATGTCCATAAGTAGGGGAGCGTCTGTACCACCTTGTATGTGTGTGTGTGTAGGTGTTTTATTTATATATATATATATATATATATATATATATATATATATATATATATATATATATATATATATATATATATATATATATATATATATATATATATAAAGGGGTGTCGTATGGCATCTCATATAGACGCCAATAGCCGCTTGAGGGCAGAGTGCGCACTCGAAGCCACCAGAGGATGGCATACAGAGAGCATGTCTGTTAGTCAGAAGTCAGTCCTTGCCGAGGGCAGAACCTACATCCAGAGAGAAACCTCCCCCTTAGGGGGCGAGAAGAGTGACGTTCAGGAACTATAGAAATGGGAGCATTGAGGCACAAATTAAGTTCAAGTTATCTCTAAATAAATAACTGTTAATTGAACGATGCATCTCTATCACCGACCTCACTACCTGTAGAATAAGTACAGTCTTAGAATAACACTTTACGACAGGGGGTCCTTGATTTGTCAGAGTTCCTGAAACGTGACGTAACCCAAAGTTCAGTGTAAGTCTAAACACACCTAAATAAACAAATACAGTATGCAACTGCAAAGGTAAAGTTTCTCCCCTTTCCATTCCATCAGAAGAATCTGCTTTACAAGTGTAAACCGAGGACCCCCTGTATATATATAATGTTATATTCTTCAGTAGAGATGGAGTGGAGAAAAATATGATTGCAGTTATTTATCCTAGTTTGTCTATCATAAATTTTTCTTTCATAATTTATTACAAAAAAATGAGTTGAAGAAAGAATAACATTCCTTACAGTTTTAAGGCATGATGGGTATATGAGTGTTGGATAAATGGATTTTTTAAAATAAGCTGTCCACTACATTTCCAGTGATATTTTCCTCAACCCAAATGAGTGAAACATTTCCATTAAAAATCTGTGACACGTCATTCTAGGTTTAATAATAGTATGAAATTACAGATACTAAAATGCATGGAAAGGGGAGAAACTTTACCTCTGCAATTGCATATTTGTTTATTTAGGTGTGTTCAAACTTACACTGAACTTTGGGTTACATCACATTTCAGGAACTCTTGACATAAATCAAGGACCCCCACCTCAAAATGAAAAAATGAACACGATGTGCTCAGCTATATAGATTTGCATCTTTTAAATACCATCATAATTATGCAGTACTTTTAAATATGAACTACACATGAATATAAAAAAGACAATGTAATTGAAACTGATGATCATATATTATATAAAAATCTTCAGGGTCAAAAACTCACTAAATAATACTGTATTACAATATCAGCAACAATGTTGTTTTCACTATCATAGTTGGGTGCTAATCCACTTTCTCCACAATAATTCAAACAAAGATAAAAATCTTGGCTCTCTAAAATACATCAGCCAAAAATGTAAATGAGTATAGATGATGCAAGACAAGAGAAGACAGCAGAACTTCAGCGGGTGGGGGGAGGAAGAGACAAGGGAGGGCTGGCAAAGAGCAACTCATCTTATCAGCGACTAGATTCTGGAGAGGAGGATCTAAACTGATATTACCAGAGCTTGAATGGAGAGGTCTTTATCAGTTGTATAATTTTATGAATCTGAGCTTTGTTGCGATTACTCCCTTTCACACCCCCTTTGATAAAAGAATTTCTATTGAATTTAAATAATATTTCAAGGGGATGTGACACAAAACTTACAATACTATTGTATGCATACCACGAGGACAAATAAATATCTTTTATTATTAATAAAGATGGTAAGAGTAATATTTATGGTAACGAAAAAGTGTACAGAATCATATATACAAATAACTGACATAAGAGAAAAAAATCCCATCAGCACAATAAATACTAAAGTCCATCTGATGAATAGTGTTCTGCAATACAGTCCAGTAAAACATTTTCCATTACACCATTATTACAGAGGAAAACACACCCTTGGCCTGTAATACGAAACCAATAGCATTTACTTCATTACAAATTCAAAATATGCAGATTTCCAATACAATACTGTTTCACAGAGCAGATGAGATTATGAATACCTATATAATCATGCAGCACTGAATAATACATGCATTAATAGCTGCCAGAAAGTGAAAGAGTCAAGTGTGCTGAACAATACAATATGAAAAATGAATAATTCATAAAGATTCAAAGAAAAGACACATTTCCAGTCTTCAAACAAGAAAAGCTAAATGAGGAAATTTTTTAAATGGATTATTCATAAGGCTTTGAAAAACTAAAATTAGTTAAAAATAGGTGAAAATTACAAATGAGAGTTTACATGTAAATTGGCAAAGACCAATACTACCAAACACTGGATAAAAAAAAAAGGAAATATAAAAATTTCAAGCCATAATCCGAACTTTGCAGAAGCAAAAACCCATCAAAAGTTGCAAGTCATACTAGTAGGATAGCCTAGCCTATTCAATATACATTTTGTAAAGGATTCTGGATTATTTTCTGTTGGGAGTGGAACTGGAAACATGTAACTAAGCTCTTCATATACTTACAGAAGGCTTAGCAATTTATTTGCACTACAGTTAAGCTTAAAATGCTATGTATTGTAAGGACAATTCATTGTGACTTGTAAGTCACCCAGATTTGCTGCAATCATAAATACACAATCAACAATCAATATGCAATGCACCACTATGTGTAACAATGAGTCCCCATTTGAACGGGGGTGGATACAGGCATACTGAATCTAGATCCCTTAAGCACATTAATCGCTTCCAGACTCACACATTCTACCAGTAAGCTATCCAAGCCCACACAGCTTTGCAGGTTAGATTATAGTATAATTTCATAAGCTATAATATACATTTAATGAATACCATATATTAGCAAGCACAAAAGCCCTTAAAATAAAATCAAAGCTCAATACTCTGTGACATCTATATAAGAGAAAAAAAATTAAGCTGAAACAGATTAGACTACCAACTGCCAAACCCAAAGAATCGTATAATAAATTCATTCAAATTAATCTATTACAAATAATTACTGAAGCACTTACAGCTGTAGAAATTTTTATGATTTCCAGGATTACTGGACAGTGGGTCTATATTGCTTTTGCTATTGTGGCAAGTCTGTGAGCATATTTAGATATGTTAATGACAAAATGTTTCTTTAGAAAATATTTCCGACACAATGAAAAGAATTCTGTCTCCATTACTTTAAACTTAAATAGAAACTGTATATATATCTCAACTAAAACATATATACTAAAGCTTGACACATGCAAACATCACAAAACTAATCTAGATTACTATTCAAAACTTTAATTTGGTAAGTCTTTGTTATTCTGTAGGTCACTCTTTTACAATAAACACATTTTGTGTTTATTATATATCAACCAAAAGTTCATTCATAAGTAGAATTGTTCTTAAGTTGTGTTTAGGTAAAAATAAGTACTGTAAAGTACATACATATGCAATACTGTACAGTACTGTACTTAGGTAACGACACTTAACTGCTACATAAAACAAAGTAAACAGTATTAATGAATTTAAAAAAAAGTAATAATCAGTTAATACAGTGCGGTAATACATACATTACTGCGTGGGTAGATAATGGGTAGGTTTTATTTCGTATCTGTAAATGTTCATAAGTAGGGGAGCGTATATATATATATATATATATATATATATATATATATATATATATATATATATATATATATATATATATATATATATATATATATATATTTTATGATTGACATCAGGACGGGCCAAAAAATAAAATAAAATAAAACCGCCCCCACCGAGCCTGAGCACAAAGAATACATTAAGTAAAAAGTAACAGAGATGGAGAGTATAATGACTTGTCAGATGTGAAGGGATAATAAGAGGTGTGTAATGAATATTCAAGAATATTCAGTGTTAATGTAGGCATAACAAATAACCGTAACTGGAGGAAAACTTAACATCGAACTGTCCTGGACAGTAATATATATTGCAGCACAGATAATTGTGATATGATGTAGTGTGAACAGCTTTTATTCATCAAGGGGAGAGTATATATATATATATATATATATATATATATATATATATATATATATATATATATATTACAGCATAGATAATTGTGATATGATGTAGCATAAACAGCTTTTATTCTTCTAGTCGTTAGCTTCAGAACCACCAGTCTGGGGTTAGAAAAGGCACTCACTCTGGGTAACAGTCGAACTATGATAAAACTAAAGTTCTTTGTAGGCACACAGTCCTAGCCCTTACTAGCAGAAGGGAATCAGTGATGTAAACCTGATCATATAGTACAGCATAGATAAGTTTTCATATATGCAATATATCCAAGGTGCAATTCATATTTTGTAGTGTTATTCACTAAACTATTAAACCACAATGGTTACTCAATCTAACTGTATACGGTATAGAAAGATTTGCAAATATTTTATATCCTCTTAACATTTTCATATGGGATAAGTAGCATTATTATTCTTTACGTAATGTACGGTATTCTAAAACTATGGACAGTGGCATATAACTTTAAAACTCTTAGCACTATCATCTCAGCATGAATCTATGATCAACAATACACGTGAACAATGCAAAACAAGATGTTTAAAAAACAATTCTACTTTATACTGTGCATCTAAACTACAATCAAATTCACTGTCTCGCTGTATAAATATTTAAAAAGTTTAATCACCCCAAAAATACATCGGAGAGACTGTAAACAACATAAACTGAACTGCACACTTCTAAGATATGACCTATCCCTGAAGAGGAAAGTCGTCTATTTAATATATAACTGAAAAAACTTCAGTTATATATTAAACTCTATTCCTAGCACTGTGCTAACCTTTTTAATTCAAATAAAACAAAAACGTTTTATAATATAGTCCTTCCCTAAGCTTTTAGTTGAATTGTACAATTACACTTTTATTTAAGGACACTCCTGCATTAAAAAAAAAAAAAAAAATGGCGTGTCCTTCCAACCTAACTTAGGAAACAAGGAGCTACTGGAGTGCGACTCTTAAATTCAAGTTTAAATCAATAAAAGGTAAAACTAAATATTAAGATGTTGGAATCAAACTCCAATATGCCAAAACATATATCCAATAACAACCTAACCTGACCTATTTATTTATCTCAGATTTCAGTGAATCAATGCTGCAAAATACTATCATATTTTCATTATCATTAGAGAATATCTGCATATATTCTTGTGATAATCTGTGACTATCAAACTCTTCCACATCTCAAAACTAGTGGGCTAGCATTACAAAGTGCACTTCAGGACTTCATCGCTTTTCCCATACGGCTGTTCATGCTCATCTAAAGCATGGGATCTTGCGAACACGAGTAAGCTCCAGAACCCTAAATAACCAAGTAAAATGTCAAGTTGACTTACCTTGTAAATGTGAATCACCTAGAGCACCCTAGGATTACTCAAGATCTGAAACCCGGATAACTTAGGAAAATTGTCACAAAACACTAGCCTTATTCTTCGACCTTAATTTATGCCAATTAACTCATGTGCAGCCTGAAATTCTGTTCTGTTGATCAAATTCAAAGCCAATGGGCTGTTATACACTACTAAAGCAATGAAAAAACTGACCTCGCCAGTGACACACTAGTGGAGAATTCACAGCCTTCCTACCTTTCTGTCCAAGAAAATTATTTTCAAGTTTCGCAAATATACAAAATACCATCCTTCCAAGTATAACAAATGAACTCCCAATTTAATATATATATATATATATATATATATATATATATATATATATATATATATATATATATATATATATATATATATATATATACATATATATATCCTCACCAGCCACCTTGTGTCAGAGAGCAAGGCAGATACCATGAGCAGGCGAGGTACGAGTCAAAATGGAGGCAATGGTGGTCCATCTGCTTGAAGTTAGGCAAGCCCTATACTCAAATCACCCTCTTCGTTCTTTCACACATAACTTCATATCAATATACGAGAAATCTAACCTTTACTAATGGAGAAGAAGGGTCTAATGATCCCATGGTTGGAAATTCTCAACACCGAACTTCCCTCCCTCCCTCGCGGTTACACACGCACACACACCATTCCCAACACCCGATGGTGTCCACCCTCGCAATGTTCAATACCTACTGCAGATTCTGGTGGAAGTTTTCAAAGTGGTTGCACTTTCAGGATAATTTCAAAAATACTCGACGAGCGTATCAGACACTCATGAGCGCGTGACGTGGTAGAAATACGATTTTATGCGAAGTCAGAGGAATACGTCCACAACCACAACACTACCACCCTCTCGCGGCAACTACACACACACACACAAACCATCAACCCTTACCAACATTTGTCATTTATGTTGCCCATTGAAACCTAGTACACCCAAAGTCACGCCTTCGGTCGTCCTCTGACTTACGACGGAATAGATTTAACACTAATTGACAGCGAGGATGAAGCTCTGCGCAGCCTAAAACGCCCAAATATTCACATAAAATGGGGGGAGTGTAACTCCAGTAAGTACCAGTCACCGCCTTACAAAAACGCACATCCATTGGCCCAAATTTGAGTCATTACCTTGTCGTCCTCGATATTATTATGGGTGAAGGTGGCACTCAAGGTATGCCCTCCCCCTTGAGTACCACCTGTCTGCTGTTTGAGGGTCTGTGAAGAGCTTAAGGACGATCTTTTGTCGGGATCTGCGGTGTCTCCTTCTGAAGGGAGACACGCAGCCATCTTGACTGGGAGAGCAACGTTGCCTTCGTCATTTTATTCGCTTTATTCTCTAACCCCTTCGTTCACTTTCCACTATACTTCGTTCAGTGTTTGATGAGCTAAGTGATTGAGTTCACGTCTCTCGTTCAGAGAAGGTAAAATAGCTTTTAAGATTTATTATATTTAACAAATATTACGTTTCAATAGCAAAATTACCATATCAGATAGAATAAATATTGTTTGACGGTGTCTAGAGGAATTAAACATTTTGATATATATGGAAATGAAATGCAAAATTCTCACTCGAAAGCGTTTCTATTGGCCGAGAAATTAGTCACGTGACTTTTCACCTGCGCGCACGCGCTGCATATTACAAACAAAATTTAATAACAAAAACAGAAAAAAAATAGCAAACAAAGAAACACCTACAAGGTAGACAATAAGAAATTAAACTGGGAAATTAAATTATTTTATGCTTGAAATTTCTTTCACGGACATAGCAAAGCAGTCAACAATGAATTTGGAGAAACTTAACATTTTTAAGATGAATTTGAGATTTGTCATAATGTTTCTCATATTTCCGACTTTTTCAAATGAAAAGTATATATTACACCATTATTCGTCAATAGGTAATCCTTTTAGTATCTTAAAAGGCTTTGATCTTAAGTGATAACCTAAGTTGCTTTTACATTTTCTGCTTGAAGCTGACTCACCTCAAGTTAATAAAATAGTATTTATCACCTGGATCGATATAGTTTTTTTAATGTTTGAATAAAAAAAAAAAAGTGTAGTTTTCATCCAGTGTCGTCGAACCATTGTTAAATATACTGAACCATCGTTTAAAAGCGATGAAGAGCATTTCATATAACGGAGAATACAGAGGAGAGTGAGAGAATAGATGTTGCGTCCCGCTCTTTTGCTGAGTATCAAACGATGTCGTAATTAGTTCAAATTCAAAATTTGAACTAATATTACATCATATGGAGCTTGTTAACAAGCTAACAATCCCGCCCCACAACTAATGACAATGAAAATTACAATAATATTAACTATCCTAATAATAATACATATAATACAGCAAATATACTGAGAGATTCATACATGAGGTTTACGATATATTTACCTAGCTGTGCTCACGGGAAAGAGCTCCATGCTCTTGCTTCCCCGTCTCTTGATTGATTACGTATTTAACTCACTAGGAATTATCAGGTGGTTTCTTAAAATATGAATGCATTCCACAATATCGCTTTGTTTAATTTTTTCGCTTACCAATTTCCAATTATCAACTATTTTACGTTAAATTTGTAGATGGTACTTGAGAGAGAGGGAGACGAATAGCCACGCCATTAATTATGTTAGCTACGTAGTTTCGTAGTATCTTATTATTTACAATTGAAAACAGTCATTATGTGGTGATAAACTTTATGGTTAAAAACCGACTGTCCGACAGAATGTGTACCTCAGCTCTTTGTTTCTTCTACCGGGAAGCTGAAAATAAGGACAGGGCTACGTAATATCGGATTAAGTTGGTGCGACACAAGTATTGAGTGCCCACGTGACTATAATGAAACAAGAATGTTTTATCATTTCTACTACTACCATTACAATAATAATAATAATAATAATAATAATAATAATAATAATAATAATAATAATAATAGCAGTAGAAGCAGCAGTTCTTCCTTAAAATAAACCTTTATATATATATATATATATATATATATATATATATATATATATATATATATATATATATATATATATATATATATATATATATATATATATATATATATATATATATATATATATATATATATATATATATATATATATATATATATCGAAGGCGGCAGGTCGAGGGTTCGCGCCCCGTCACGGACTGAGGTGAGTAAGGGCATGCACTCAGGGTAACGATTACATTTGCCAAAACAAGTCCTTCGTAAGAAGGCAACCGTCCTAGCCCTTAGTAGAAAAGGGAGTTCGTGACGTAAAACCGAAACCATCCATCAATCCATATATATATATATATATATATATATATATATATATATATATATATATATATATATATATATATGTGTGTGTGTGTGTGTGTGTGTGTGTGTGTGTGTGTGATTACCTAATTGTGTTTACGGGAAAGAGCCCAAAGCTCGTATCTTCCCGTCTCCTGATCGGTTCCATTTTTAGACTTAGTGATACTTATCATACCTGTCCTTAAAACTATGGATTGAGATAGCATTAACTACCTCCTCGCTTAGCGAATTCCAATTATCAACTACTCTTACATTGAAAAAGTATTTCCTTACATCCTGCAAACAAGTTTTCTTCCGAAGCTTCAAACTATGACCTCTAGTTCTAGAGCCAGCCATATCGAAATATCGATCCCTATCCACTCTATCATAACCATGAAGGAATTTAAAGACTGTCACCATATCCCCCCTTACTCTTCTAGCTTCGAGTGATGGCAAGTCTAATTCCCTCAGCCTCTCATCATAACTGAGATTGCGTATTTCTGGCACCAGTTTCGTGGCATGTCTTTGAACTTTTTCAAGCTTAGCTATGTGCTTTTTCAAGTGCGGATTCCAAAAGGGGGCTGCATATTCGAGTTTTGGCCTCACATAGGTTACATAAATATTTCTGAACATTTCCTTGTCCATGTGCCTGAAGGCTACCCTTACATTTGATAAGAATGCATATGCTGCCCTTACTACGCCATTTATATGTATTTCTGGAGACAAATCTGCCAGTATGTTTACTCCTAGATCTCTCTCATTTTCTGTCTCTTGAAGTTGTACTCCAGCCACCGAGTAGTCAAGCTTGGGCCTTCTTGCACTTGTACCCATTCTCATTACCTTACATTTTGAGGTATTGAATTTCATTAGCCACTTTTCTGACCACTCATGCAGATTATTTAGATCCTCCTGAAGTTCTCTACCATTGTTCTCGTTTTTTACTTTCTTCACAATCTTTGCATCATCTGCAAACATATTCATGAATGAATTTACAGACTCTGGTAGGTCATTTACATATACAAGGAACAAAAGTGGCCCTAAAACTGAACCCTGTGGAACTCCACTACTAACTCTTCTCCATTCAGACACTGAGTGTCTTACTCTAACCCTCTGTTCCCTTCCTTCTAAGTAAGTTTTTATCCATTCCAAGACATTTCCACCTATTCTAGCCATTGATTGCAGCTTCCTAATAAGTCTCCCATGTGGAACAGTGTCAAACGCTTTCTGGAAGTCTAGGAATATGCAATCTGCCCAGCCCTCTCTTTCCTGTAAGATTTGGCTTACCTCATCATAAAATTCTAATAAGTTTGTTACTGTTGATCTTCCTTCTCTGAAGCCATGTTGCCTCACTGACAAAAAGTTGAAGGATTCCAAGTGAAGAGAGATATGTTTCCTTAGTAGTTTCTCCTTAAGTTTGCAAACTATGCTGGTCAAGGAAACTGGTCTATAGTTCAGAGCCGTATCCCTCCTTCCCTTTTTGAAGATAGGTATCACATTTGCTTGTTTCCAGCATCTTGGAATCTCCCCTGACTCCAGTGACTCCTTAAATATGATACTTAGTGCCACTGATATTGTGTTTGCGCATTTTTTAAGCACATGAGGGGATATGTCATCAGGACCTGTAGCTTTATGAACATCTAAATCCATCAGCGCTTTGCATACCTCTGTGGCTGTAAGGTTGATGTTCTCTAATACCGGCCCTTGAGCTTCTATCACTGCAATCTGAGGGGGTGGGGTATTTTCTACTGTAAATACTGACTGAAACTCCTTGTTCAATTCTTTGCAGATCTCTTCGTCCGTCTCAGTGATGTGTGTGTGTGTGTGTGTGTGTGTGTGTGATTGCTTAATTGTGCTTACGGGAAAGAGCCCTATGCTCGTAATTCCCCGTCTCCTGGTCGGTTCCATTTTTATACCCACTGACAGCTATCATATTTGTCCTTAACATTATGAATTGAGTTTGTATTAACTACCCCCTCGCTTAGCGAATTCCATTCATCAACTATTTTCACACCAAAAAGTACTTCCTTACATCTTTATACATGTGTGAGGTGTGTTTTTGTATGCATGTATATACGTGCATAGACAAATAGCACATACACCTAAGCAAACAGTCGTAAGTGAGAAACAGCTTCCAAATGAAGAACAAAACATGGCTTCATAAATAAAACCTCTACATACATACACATATACATACATTCATATATAAATGAATACATAAAATAATTGATAAGATAACTGATATGAAAAGCCAACTTTTATATTATATAATCTGAAAACTTGGCACCTAGATGAGTCTAGGTTTCACCTTAAATGGTTCAAAAATATCATGAAAATGTACAGTAGATAGCCTAGTGAATTGATAAATTCAATTACTGCACTGATAATAATATTGTCGTGATAATGTTGTTTAAATGATGTCACTGACTTCTTACCAAATAAGGTATAATAATATACGTAAAAATTTATAGCAAAACAGCAGGTTGTTGACCTACGTATCATTTTGCCTATAGTTTTGTTGGGTGTACAAATGCAACAATCAATACTTATAATGATTGCAAAATATGGAATGTAGAATAAGCATTTGTATATCAGAGGGAGTGTCTGTCTGCCTGCACATGACCCCACGAACAGCTATTGACATACTATGAATAGATATATTCATTAGCCATAGTCCCCCTTAGAAGGGGGGTGGCTGAGTCAAAGTTCTCAGTCCCCTCGACATAATGACAGAATAATAAAAACTTTCGGAGGGCTGCTTCAAGTACTACTGCAGAATAGCATTATACAATGTCTGGTTGCGTACTGTATATCTGCTTACTGTATACTTATTACGAATATTCCTTCTGTTTCAAATTAATGCGCAATAAACCCCCCCTCTCTCTCTCACTGAAGTTGCATTTTACTCGTATTCTAAGCTGATTCAGAGAGAGAGAGAGTGAGATATTGTACGTACATATTCCGATTTACTGTTATCAGTGAATGCATTCACACACACGCACAGACTCATGCACGCGAGAACACGCACGCATGCTCTCGCGCATACATTCACGGCGAATTTCACGCAAATACAGATTTATTACTAAATCAGTAGTTTTCTTGGCCCATAATAATTTATATTCTTAAGCTCCATAAAAGGTGAAAATATGAACATTTATTAGATATATTTAATGTATTGTTCTCCCTAGATATGATATAGGATTGAATTTTGAAAATATTTCCCCTTTTTCTTGTTATCCATAACTTAATATAGTTTTAATTCCCCCCCCCTGCCACTACTGTCTGCTTATTTATTTCTAAAGCATTTATTATAGTAGTAGTAGTAGTAATAGTAGTAGTAGTAGTAGCAGTAGTAGTAATCCTGTATATTTTACTTAACGTATCATGAAACTGAGAAATGACATGAAAATAATATGTGCATGTAACCATAATTAACGGTTATATATATATATATATATATATATATATATATATATATATATATATATATATATATATATATATATATATATATATATATATATATATATATATATATATATATATATATATATATATATAAAGATATAGATAGATAGATAGGCATAACAAATAAAAAGATAGATAGATAGATAGATAGGTAGATATATGAAACACTGAATTAGATATTTTCAAAAGCGCTAAAAATTATCTAGCCATTATATAAGATCGAATTCAGTCACGTGACTAAATCGATCAGTAAGGAATCTTCAAAACTAATACGTTTAGAATTTTTCTTTAAACTGCTGAGCTCGACAATTATGCGAGCTGAAATTGCCTAGCTTTTTATAGCTAATATGATTATGTATATTTAAAAAATAATATACTTTCTATTTCTCGTCAAACTGCAATTTGACAGTACTATATATCTATCTCTTTAGTTCTTTAACAGCGTAATGCTTGATAAACATTTACACAAGTATTATTGTACCTCTAGCTATTTCTGTAATTACGGATATGATTACTAAGTATTTGATGCTGATTAGGACGAAAGGATTCTGTAGTACAAATTTGATATATAATACGAGGCTTATCATTGTGCTACTGATGCTGTTTCCTGTGGCCCTGATATTCATTTTGCTACTCTTGTTGGCCTATTATAATATGCTCTCTCTGGGAATCTCTCAAGTTCTTTCAGTGCAGATGGGGCAGAGCGGCAGACTCCCTTAAAATGAATAGACCTGTCATTATGATGCACATCTACGTATTGTATTTACGGAAAAGAGCTCTATCCCCGTCTCCTAAACGGCTTATTTTACTATTCATTCTCTCTCTCTCTCTCTCTCTCTCTCTCTCTCTCTCTCTCTCTCTCTCTCTCTCTCTCTCTCTCTATATATATATATATATATATATATATATATATATATATATATATATATATATATATATATATATATATATATATATATATGACGGGCACAGCATCAAAGAATAGCCTCACCGTATTCCCTGCGTGTCGTAAAAGGCGACTAAAAGTGGACGGGGTGGGGGGACTAGGAATCCCCCGCTTGTATCAACCTCCTGCAAGACGCCAAAGAAGAAGGGGAGTAGAGGGGAGAATAACTTCTCCCCAAACTATAGTTATGGGGTGTCTAAATGTGCGTGGTTGTAGTACGATAGAGAACAAAAGATGTGAGATTGGATATATGTTTGGTAAGAGGAGGATGGATGTATTGGCATTGTGTGAGACGAAGATGAAAGGAAAAGGAGAAGTGGCATTTGGTGACGTGATGGGTAGGGTGTCTGGGGTTGAAAGGGGGACAGCGAGAGAAGGTGTGGCATTATTGATGACTGAATGGATGGTAAATAAGGTAGTGGAATGGAAAGAAGTGTCATCTAGGCTGATATGGGTTAGGGTTTGGATAGGTAGGGAATGTTGGGCTTTTGTTAGTGCATATGGGCCAGGATGTGAGAGAAGTGAGGAAGAGCGGGATGAATTCTGGAATGAGTTAACTAGGTGTGTGGATGGTCTGAGTTGAAGGAACTATGTAGTTGTGTTGGGTGACTTGAATGCCAGAGTGGGTGATGGAGAGGTAGAAGGTGTTGTAGGAAAGTATGTGGTACCAGGTGGGAATGAGAGTGGCGAGAGACTGTTAGATATGTGTGTGGAGCAAGAGTTGGTGATAGGTAATAGTTTTTTCAAGAAGTTAAGAAATAAGTATACATGGATGAGAGTGGCAAATGGAAGCGTGAAAGAAAGAGCATTGATGGATTATTATTATTATTATTATTATTATTATTATTATTATTTTATGATTGTGACACCAGGACAGGCCAAAAAAAATATATATATAAATCTCCCCTCATCAAGCCTGGGCACAAAGAAAACAAAAGAGAAAACAGAGATGGGGAGTGATGTGACTTGTCAGATGTGAAGCGATAATAAGACATGTGTAATGAATATCCAAGAATATTCAGTGTTGATGTAGGCATAGAAAGAGAACCGTAATTGAAGGAAGACTTAACATCGTACTGTCCAGGACAGTCTTATTTAAGTCCACAAGACCCTTCAGCTGTAGTACTGCAACGGGCGGTTGATGCCATGGGCCAACCTACTACATTGGATGGTAGCAAAGAGCATGATTGGTAGAGTGAAAGATGTGCATGCATTTAGGGGTGTGGCTGCTGGGATGTCTGATCATTTTTTGGTTGAAGCAAAAGAGTGGGGAAATAGAGTGGGGGGATGTAGAAGGGAAATAGTGAAGGTGGAAGAGTTGAAAAAGCCAGAGAAGAGACGGGAATATCAGGACAGGTTGAGAGTGGCATATGGCAGGGTGAAAGAAAGAGAAGTTGGGGAGTTAGAGGAGGAATGGGGGTTGATGAAAGAATGTTTTGTGGGACATGCAAGTGATGTGTGTGGAAAGAGGTTTGTTGGAGGTGGCATGAGGAGGGGCAGCGAGTGGTGGAATGAAGGGGTGAAAATGAAAGTGGAAGAGAAAAAGAGGGCTATTGAGGAATGGCTGCAGTGTAAAAGTAGGGAGAAGTATGAAAGATATAGGGAGAAAGATGTGGAAACCAAGCGGAAGGTAGAGGAAGAGAAGAGGTTGGCAAATGTCAGGTGGGGACAGGATTTTAGTAGGTCATATGAGGAGAGTAAAAACAAGTTTTGGAAAGAAGTGAGGAGAGTAAGGAAGGGTGGATCAAGGATGGAAGAGACAGTGAAAGATGTGAATGGACAGATGTTAAGAGGGAACGATGCAAGGAAAGGATGGGCAAAATATTTTGAGTGGTTGCTGCATGTTGAGGAAGATAGAGAGGCAGCTATAATGGCAGTGGGGAGTGTTCAAGTGCCAGTAATGGGAGATGAAAATGAGAGAGAGATTACAAGAGAGGAGGTGAAAAGGGCATTGTATGATGCGAAAGCAGGTAAAGCACCTGGAATGGGTGGTGTGAGAGCAGAGATATTGAAAGAAGGGGGTGTGACTGCATTGGAATGGTTAGCAAGAGTGTTAAATATATGTTTTATGTTGTCAATGGTGCCAGTGGAATGGGTATAAGATTGTTGAGTGTGGTAGGAAAAGTGTATGCTAGGATACTGGTTAATAGGATTAGGGATAAGACAGAAAATGTGATTACGGAAGTGCAGAGTGGTATTAGGAGAGGTAGAGGTTGTATAGATCAGATTTTTATAGTTAGGCATTTATGTGAGAAATATTTAGCAAAGGGTAAGGATGTGTATATTGCATTTTTGGATCTGGAGATTGCGTATGATAGAGTTGATAGAGAGGCTATGTGGAATGTTTTGAGATTATATGGAATTAATGGTAAATTGTTGCATGCAGTGAAGAGTTTGTATGAAGGGAGTAGAGCTTGTGTAAGGGCAGGGAATGAAGTGAGTGAGTGGTTCCAGTGAGTGTGGGACTGAGACAGGGATGTGTGATGTCATCATGGCTGTTCAATTTGTATATTGATGGAGTTGTAAGAGAGGTGAATGAGCGAGTGCGTGGTCGAGGTTTGAGAATGGTAGATGGGGATGATAACGAGTGGGAGCTGAATCAGTTGCTGTTTGCAGATGATACTGAGGTGGTGGCAGATTCAGAGGAGAAGCTGTGTCAGTTAGTGTCAGAATTTGGAATAGTGTGTGAGAGAAGGAAGTTGCGAGTGAATGTGGGAAAGAGTAAGGTTATGGGGTGTACAAGAAATGAGGATGGTGCTAGATTAAATGTTATGTTGAATGGGGAGACACTTGAGGATGTTGATCAGTTTAAGTATTTAGGCTCGGTTATAGCTGCAAATAGCGGAGTGGATGCAGATGTGTGTCACAGAGTGAATTAAGGATGTAAAGTGTTGGGTGCGTTGAAAGTAGTGATGAAG
>JAXCGZ010013814.1:0-17500 GCA_037179515.1 Halocaridina rubra | reverse complement strand
TTTGGTACTTAGTGATACCTATCATACCTTTCCTTAAAACTATGGATTGAGATAGCATTAACTACCTCCTCGCTTAGCCAATTCCAATTATCAACTACTCTTACACTGAAAAAGTATTTCCTTACATCCTGCAAAGAAGTTTTCTTACGAAGCTTCAAACTATGACCTCTAGTTCTAGAGCCAGCCATATCAAAATATCAATCCCTATCCACTCTATCATAACCATGAAGGAATTTAAAGACTGTCACCATATCCCCCCTCAATCTTGTAGCTTCGAGTGATGGTAAGTCTAATTCCCTCAACCTCTCATCATAACTTAGATTGCGTATTTCTGGCACCAGTTTCGTGGCATGTCTTTGAACTTTTTCAAGCTTAGCTAAGTGCTTTTGTGTGTGTGTGTGTGTGTGTGTGTGTGTGTGTGTGTGTGTGTGTGTGTGTGTGTGTGTGTGTGTGTGGTATACATCAACATAAAGTACATATTTACAAAACAGTAATTTTTAATGTCAGTCTATATAACTCTTCTTTTATATAGCAAATTATGGAGAACATTTACAGTCATATAGATAACCAACTCTTAAAGACAGATAACATCGTTTATCAGTGCTATTTATTATCTGGTAAATAAAAAAAAAATATTGCATCACGTTATAAGTGGTGAACATAGAACTGGAGATACAGAGATAATCCTTTTTTTCTTGATTCATTTAAGTTTGTTTTTCTGGGATGTGAATATAAATGTTTATCTTAAACACGTTCAGAATGGATAAAAATAACTAATATATTCTTATATCAACAACGACTGATTTTTTTTAATGAGCGTGACACCGGGACAGGAAAAAAAAACTGCCCTCACCAATAAAGGTCAGTGCATGAAAAAACATTAAGGTGAAGGAAGAGAAAAAGGCCATGGACAAGGGAGAGGTGAGGTATAGATACACAAAGGAAAAGGACAGACTGAAAAAAAGTCAATGTACTGAGGACCTAGAGCTATGGAGGATTAGGCCCTGAGATGACGATATCTCTGCTTTTTGAAGGAAGATAGGTCATAAGAATTTGGAAAGACAGAAGGAGGAAGAGAGTTCCAGAGTCTGGATGTAGACCAATCTTTGAGCTACAAATCTCAACACAGAACCTGTGAGATGACGCCACTTTGCGAGTGTTACGTGGCTGCGGCAGTGAGGGAGGGATGCAACTCGCCAACTCATCAGAGCAGCGATGGAAGTAGTAGTGATAGAAAAGAAAAAGGGATGATACCTTATGGCGAAGAGAGAGCGAGAATCCAGATTAGAAGTAAGAGAAGAATCTTTAATGAGTCTGACTGCCTTAGATTAAACCCTATCAAGGAGATAAGTAGAAGAAGAATCACCTCATATGTGTGAGCAGTATTTTAAGCATGGACAGATAAGACCTTTATAGATTTTAAGTAACTGTAAAGGGGAAAAGTAATGACGAGAACGAAACAAAACCCCCAGTTTTTGGATGCAGATTTATAAATTTGAATTATGTGATTCCTCCAAGACAAGCTAGAGGTTATATGGATTCCTAATATATTGATAAAATTAAGAGGGTACTTTTCGTTAGTTTCGAAGACAATAGGGATATCAGGAGGAGAAGAAGATAAAGAGATAGCCAGAAAGTGTGCATGAGAGGCATTAAATTTAACTAAATTTTGGGTGCCCCACTCAGATACTTTCTGCAAATCGGAGTTGAGAGTAGAAGAAAGAGTGATACGAGACTGATTTCGAGAAGCAGATGAAAGTTGTGAAGAAATTTGCAGAGGAAAAGAGAAGGATAGAATCGTCAGCAAAGGTGTGAAGAAGAGAGGTAGATAAGGATTGTAGAAGATCATTGATGAAGAGAAGGAGCAGAGTAGGTGAAAGAACAGAGCCCTGTGGAACACCACTGGTATCAGGGAATGGGCTATATGTTGCACTATCAACAACTACTGATATAAAGTGGTCAGAAAGTAAACTGGAAATCAGAGAACAGAGAGAAGTGGTAAAACCATAGGCAGGGAGCTTGGCCAACAGAGCCTTGTGCCAGACTCTGTCAAATGCCTTAGAGATATCATGGATGACTACAAAGGTCTCTCAGAGAAGATGACCATACATGAGTAAGATAAAACAGAAGGTCATTAGTGGATCTTGCCTTGCGGAAGCCATACTGGTGATCGGAGACAAGTGAGTTCAAGGCATTTTAAGCAGCGAGCATTGAGCAAAGTTTCGAAAAGTTTAGTAATAGAAGAGATTAGGGCAATAGGTCGGTAGTTTGAAGGAATAGAGTGGTCACCCTTCTTAGGAACAAGTTGAACTAGAGCATGCTTCCAAGATGAAGCAAAGATACTGGTTGTCAGAATGAGGCGCAAAAAAAAGGCAAGGCACGGAAGCCAGTTCATCTACAAACTCCTTAAGGAACCTTGCAGGGATGCCATCAGGACCAGATGTTTTGTTCATCTTTAGCGAGTGAAGAACCTTATGAACTTTGCGTAAAGAAAGGTTAAGGGAGGGCATAGTGTTAGATAGGGGTAAAGATTGAGGGACATTTGCACTGGAATAATTAATGGAAGAGTTGGCAGAAAAATGAGAACCATTGAGAGTGGCTTTGTCAGTGGGAGAGCATGCTATAGAACTATCAGAAAGAATGAGAGGGGTAAAGCTTGAGTTAAAGAAGTTTTTGGAGAGGTTCTTGGCTAAGGGCCAGAAACTTTTGTCTGTGGGAGAAGACTTAAGGTCATTAACTTTCCTTCTTATAAAGGAAGCCATAGACCTTCAAATCTGAGCAATACAGTGATTCCTAGCTACAAGAAAAGCAGAGAAAGTTAAATCAGGAGGTGAGGCTTTGTAAGACCGGTGTGCCAGATTCCTGGCCTGAATAGCCATGGAGCAGGCACCGTCAAACCAAGGTTTAGGAGAGAGAAAGTTTTTGTAGAGGAGGCCATGTATGCCTCCATTCCTGAGGTTATGATCTCAACAACTTTTAGGGCTACCTGATCAGGGTTGCAGGACCAAAAGCAATGGTTATCCCACAGAAAGTCAAAGAGAAAGTTACCCAAATTTTCACGTTGGGTACGCTCAAAGTGCCAAAGGCGGTGCTGAGTAGGAGGGATTGGTGTAGGGGGAGCAAAAATGGAGGAGACTGAGATCACAGAGTGGCCAGATTTACCAAGAGGGGAAAGCATAGAATAAGAGTAGTATGATGGGGTAGAAGTAAGAAATAGATCAAGAATGTTGGCTGCATGCTCGTGTCAATTGGGACACGAATAGGACTTTGATAAATTGCTCTAGATCATGAGTAATAGAGAAAGCAAGGGCCTCACTTCCTCCCATACCAGTGTGAGAAGAATTAAGCCACTCACTGTGGTGTACACTCAAGTCTCCAATATAGAGAATTTCGGCATGTGGGCGAGAAGATAGCAAGGACTCATGGCAAGAGGACAGATATTCAAAGAAAGACACAAAGTCAGTGGAATATGGAGAGCAGTAGTAAAAGCAAAAAAATTAGTGGTAGTGGAGAGATAGATTTTTAGCCAGAGAACATCAAAGTCAGGAGATTCAAGGTCCATGAGCCTTGCAATAGGAGTGTTAGTGCTGCAGTATAGGCACAGACCACACTTTTGGAACGAAATCAAGAATACAGGTTATAGTCAGCTAGACAGCTGGGTTTCAGATAGGAGGAGGAGGTTAGGGAGGGAAGTACCCAAGTGCTCTTCCACAGACGAATTATTAGAGTTCAAGCCACGAATGTTAGAATAGTGAAGAATGAAAGAAGCAGATATGTTAGGAGTTGCAAGGTTAAGGGCAGAACCATTAATACCACCAGGCGTGTTTGCCCTCAAGCCAGTAGTGGAGTCAACCAGATCCCCGAAGATTGTTAGCACCCCTCTATGCCGGGTAATGGGGGCCATAATCTGAGGACCTTCCATAAATATAGCAAATAACATGAATAAAAGGGCAAAAAGAAACAGATATGGGGAGTGTTGTAACTTGCCAAATGTAACGGGATAGCAAGAAATGTGTAACGAATACGCCAGAATATTCGGTGTAGATGTAGGCATCAGGTAAGAAACATCCCGAAGGAAGACTCAACCCATAGCTGTCTGTACCAGTCCTAGTTGAATCCGTATTACCTTCAGTCGTAGTCTTTCAACTGGTGGTTGGTGCCATGACCAACCTTCTAATTAAAGCGCACCTCAAAACTAACTATTGCAACATTTATGTGATAGTCGATACTCAAGCTGGGCCAATAACTTATGAAGTAGGGATATGACTATCGTTAGTATATTAGGACAGAATAGATTTGTCTAGATTAGTTTAGTGAAATTGGAGAAAGCGCATATAACTAGCCTGTGGCACGTTGTCACTTCATCACTTTTTTTTATATTAAAAAAGTATATTTTTTTGTGCGTCCCTGGACTGCTATGAGTACATATAAGGACACAATTCATAATGATAACTGCATATCGTTGAGTATATTGTGACCTTCTTCAGGACGAGGTTGCTTTGTCATCATGACAGTTTGCCATTCAAGTTTTCCTCTCTGATATTGCAAAACATTTTAATGAAGAACTCTTTAGTTCGTGATTTATCTAAATATCTACACAACGTACATGCAAACGCACACCCACCGTATTTGTTATAAATGCTAATAGATAATTTACAACAAATTAAATTACTATTTCTTATAGATGATTGATGTCTTGATAACATCTATTTTAAATTATCAAATTTAATTATAGCAACCACAGTAGCAAACACAAATACGTTATTATCGCTGAAAGAAATGCAGATAACACGAAGGAAAGGGGAACAAAAATTCCTCATATCTCTACCCTGTCAGTATATACACGTTTTTTTTTTTTTTTTTTTTTCAAAATATGGATAAGCCTTACCCCTATTTATCGCATCTCCTACGTGTACTACATTATGCACCTTTGCTCTATAACTTCACACTTTTAGTCAATCATTGAATAATTTGTAACAATTTGATTTCATGAAGAGACGATCATGACACAACAAGTTTCTCACCACTTTACTGACATATTACATAATGGAAGAAATGAAACTCACTTTGAAATGTGAGTCTATCCTTATACGACATTACACCAAGACTTCCGCACCACAATGAGTGCATTTCCAATGTGTATTTACAGTATACGTACGTAGCAAACAACAAAGTTTGTCTTTTAAGTATATAGTTTAAATTCAGTCTTTGAAAGTGCATTTAGTACCGAGCGGACTATTTGGTTTACTGTTACTATATACAGTTACTCAACAGAATGATATTTTCTTCCTCCATCTGTATCAACCGACAGTTGACTTATTTAAATTTCATTACGCCACATTATGTTATACCCAACATCGTCATTTATGTCATGGTTGACAGCCCTAAATATCGTTACTGGATCTACATTTCTTGGACTGACTTTGGTTGTATAATACATACTGTATACCCGATAGTCTATGATATAAGATTAGCTAAATTTACGTTAAGAAGAATATTGTGAAGAGTGACAGTGTGTGATGGTGGTGGAAGGGGGAGAGGGAATGGCTGTTTTGTAGATAAAGGTGTTAATAATGACGATCTTTTGATGCAGCCTCGTTGATGTGGAAGCAGGTGTACCACTATATGACAGTGAATGAATGACTTTTTCTTTTATCTATATAGCCAATCCCGTAAATGGATAATGGGTTTATAGAAATATAATTTAACATCACACAAAAACTATCTATCTATCTACCTATCTATCTATCTATCTATCTATCTATCTATCTATCTATCTATCTATCTATCTATCTATATATATATATATATATATATATATATATATATATATATATATATATATGTGTGTGTGTGTGTGTGTGTGTGTGTGTGTGTGTGTGTGATTACCTAATTGTGATTACCTAATTGTGTTTACGGGAAAGAGCCCAAAGCTCGTATCTTCCCGTCTCCTGATCGGTTCCATATTATACTTAGTGATACTTATCATACTTGTCCTTAAAACTATGGATTGAGATAGCATTAACTACCTCCTCGCTTAGCCAATTCCAATTATCAACTACTCTTACACTGAAAAAGTATTTCCTTACATCCTGCAAAGAAGTTTTCTTACGAAGCTTCAAACTATGACCTCTGGTTCTAGAGCCAGCCATATCAAAATATCGATCCCTATACACTCTATCATAACCATGAAGGAATTTAAAGACTGTCACCATATCCCCCCTCACTCTTCTAACTTCGAGTGATGGTAAGTCTAATTCCCTCAGCCTCTCATCATAACTGAGATTGCGTATTTCTGGCACCAGTTTCGTGGCATGTCTTTGAACTTTTTCAAGCTTAGCTATGTGCTTTTTCAAGTGCAGATTCCAAAAGGGGGCTGCATATTCGAGTTTTGGCCTCACATAGGTTCCATAAATATTTCTGAACATTTCCTTGTCCATGTGCCTGAAGGCTACCCTTACATTTGATAAGAATGCATATGCTGCCCTTACTATGCCATTTATATGTATTTCTGGAGACAAATCTGCCAGTATGTTTACTCCTAGATCTCTCTCATTTTCTGTCTCTTGAAGTTGTACTCCAGCCAACGAGTAGTCAAGCTTGGGCCTTCTTGCACTTGTACCCATTCTCATTACCTTACATTTTGAAGTATTGAATTTCATTAGCCACTTTTCTGACCACTCATGCAGATTATTTAGATCCTCCTGAAGTTCTCTACCATTGTTCTCGTTGTTTACTTTCTTCACAATCTTTGCATCATCTGCAAACATATTCATGAATGAATTTACAGACTCTGGTAGGTCATTTACATATACAAGGAACAAAAGTGGCCCTAAAACTGAACCCTGTGGAACTCCACTACTAACTCTTCTCCATTCAGACACTGAGTGTCTTACTCTAACCCTCTGTTCCCTTCCTTCTAAGTAAGTTTTTATCCATTCCAAAACATTTCCACCTATTCTAGCCATTGAGTGCAGCTTCCTAATAAGTCTCCCATGTGGAACAGTGTCAAACGCTTTCTGGAAGTCTAGGAATATGCAAGCTGCCCAGCCCTCTCTTTCCTGTAAGATTTGGCTTACCTCATCATAAAATTCTAATAAGTTTGTTACTATTGATCTACCTTCTCTGAAGCCATGTTGCCTCACTGACAAAAAGTTGAAGGATTCCAAGTGAAGAGAGATATGTTTCCTTAGTAGTTTCTCCATAACTTTGCAAACTATGCTGGTCAAGGAAACTGGTCTATAGTTCAGAGCCGTATCCCTTCTTCCCTTTTTGAAGATAGGTATCACATTTGCTTGTTTCCAGCATCTTGGAATCTCCCCCGACTCAAGTGACTCCATAAATATGATACTTAGTGCCACTGATATTGTGTTTGCGCATTTTTTTTTTTAGTGTGTTTGAGTGTGTGTGTGTTGGTGTGCGTGCGTGCATGTTTCAAGTCACGGACTCCCTTTTCTACCAAGGGCTAGTACGGTCGCCATCTTGTGAAGGACTTGCTTTGGCAGATGTAATCGTTATCATAAGTGCGTGCCCTTGCTAACTTCAGACCGTGAAGGAATTTACAGTTCATGTGTGCATATATGTGTTTGTGAGTGTGTGTGTCTGCCTCTGTGTATTCATATATATATATATATATATATATATATATATATATATATATATATATATATATATATATATATATATATATATATATATATATATAAAATGGTTAATGTGTGTGATTACCTAATTGTGATTACCTAATTGTGTTTACGGGAAAGAGCCCAAAGCTCGTATCTTCCCGTCTCCTGATCGGTTCCATTTTCTACTTAGTGATACTTATCATACCTGTCCTTAAAACTATTGATTGAGATAACATTAACTACCTCCTCGCTTAACGAATTCCAATTATCAACTACTCTTACACTGAAAAAGTATTTCCTTACATCCTGCAAAGAAGTTTTCTTACGAAGCTTCAAACTATGACCACTAGTTCTAGAGCCTGCCATATCAAAATATCGTGTGTGTGTGTGTATATATATATATATATCTATATCTATATATATATATATATATATATATATATATATATATATATATATATATATATATATATATATATATATATATATATATATATATGTATGAATGTATGTATGTGTGCATGTATATATATATATATATATATATATATATATATATATATATATATATATATATATATATATATATATATATATATATATATATATATATATATATATATATATATACATCACACACACACACACACACACACACACACACACACACACACAGAGCTAGAAGAGTGAGGGGGGATATGGTGACAGTCTTTAAATTCCTTCATGGTTATGATAGAGTGGATAGGGATCGATATTTTGATATGGCTGGCTCTAGAACTAGAGGTCATAGTTTGAAGCTTCGTAAGAAAACTTCTTTGCAGGATGTAAGGAAATACTTTTTCAGTGTAAGAGTAGTTGATAATTGGAATTGGCTAAGCGAGGAGGTAGTTAATGCTATCTCAATCCATAGCTTTAAGGACAGGTATGATAAGTATCACTAAGTATAAAATGGAACCGATCAGGAGACGGGAAGATACGAACTTTGGGCTCTTTCCCGTAAACACAATTAGGTAATCTCACACACACACACTTCTTTGCAGGATGTAAGGAAATACTTTTTCAGTGTAGGAGTAGTTGATAATTGGAATTGGCTAAGCGAGGAGGTAGTTAATGCTATCTCAATCCATATATATATATATATATATATATATATATATATATATATATATATATATATATATATATATATATATATATATATGATTACCTAATTGTGATTACCTAATTGTGTTTACGGGAAAGAGCCCAAAGCTCGTATCTTCCCGTCTCCTGATCGGTTCCATATTATACTTAGTGATACTTATCATACCTGTCCTTAAAACTATGGATTGAGATAGCATTAACTACCTCCTCGCTTAGCCAATTCCAATTATCAACTACTCTTACACTAAAAAAGTATTTCCTTACATCCTGCAAAGAAGTTTTCTTACGAAGCTTCAAACTATGACCTCTAGTTCTAGAGCCAGCCATATCAAAATATCGATCCCTATCCACTCTATCATAACCATGAAGGAATTTAAAGACTGTCACCATATCCCCCCTCACTCTTCTAGCTTCGAGTGATGGTAAGTCTAATTCCCTCAGCCTCTCATCATAACTGAGATTGCGTATTTCTGGCACCAGTTTCGTGGCATGTCTTGGAACTTTTTCAAGCTTAGCTATGTATGTATGTATGTATGTATATGACTAAGATCAAGCAGTGATCTGGAGGGATATCTGTCAATACGATATGAAAACATTTTTCTTTCTGCCCTACTTTAGACCTGTAATAACAGTGAAAAAGTAATTCAAAAGAACAATGAAAAGAGGGCGTGGTGAATACATTCTTAATAGAGCCATGACTTGAAGGGACTGAATTTGGACACACTACCTTCTCTAGGGTAGCATTTTGTGGGTTCGAGTCCTTTTAGTCTCTCTGTATATTTGGCATAATCTAATACGGAGACAGGAAGAGCCGTCTTAGACCATAAATTAGTATTAATATACACATATAGCTCATTTAACACATGCTTAGAAACGTACTTCATTCACTCACACACAAGCATATTCTATCTATGCATCTACGAAAGTCATCTAAAATTCTCAAATGTACTATTTACATAACTCGTATTCGAGATGTTATCTGTAGTACTTAAATATCTCATAATAGAATTTTTGTCAATTTTGTCCTTGTAATTCCTGATATTTTATTTTGCCGTTTCTATATTTATTGGATGCAAAAATTATTTTCATGGCCTCATGAAATTTTAGTGGAAAAAAAAATTAATAGATTTCATTTAATTACCAAAAGAAAATTCATGATACAGTATCACAGAAGCTCCTTTAGATGATACAAGTCAAGTGCAGATGATCACATATTATCATTCCCTTTTTAAAGCCAACGCGTAGAAATATAAGAAGATATGTCAATCGAATTTGCTAACCATCATTTCTAATTCTTCCACTTTCTTAAAATTCATATTGAATCCTCTCACCTTTCTTGGTATAATCCTCTCTCTCTCTCTCTCTCTCTCTCTCTCTCTCTCTCTCTTTTTAGATGACACCCTAAGTAATGAAAAGAGTCCATCCAATGCTGCCTCATTCCTTCCTCTTCCCAGAATAAACTACAATTATAAAAACAAAAATTATATGATGAGCGAAGGGTCACAAGGAAAAATGAAATATTGAATTATAAACTTAATTTGGCTTAATTATATCTCTATTAGGGTTCATGACACCACTGCAAGTACAGACAACCTTTTATTTTTCTGGATTCTTTAATATGGACCAAAGTGATCTTAAAATACATTCTCAGAGTTTGCTTTTCCCATTCAGAAAATTTGGAACAGGAAGTGACGAAGATAAAATCGAGTTAACGAACTTGATCAACCGCCAACGTCTCTCACTTCATCACATCTTTAAAACATGGTGTTTAATGGCATTGCGAGTGCACCATAGGAGGATCCAATCCCAGCACGGGAAAATACGTTTCTTGGTTTTGTATATGATGATGTGTTTGTTTGAATATTGTGTTTTTAATGTCAATGTGCTTTTTATTTCGTTGACTGGTTGCATCACATGGGGATATTCGCAGGCAGAGAGAGTTCAGGAAATATATTTTAGAGAGAAACAGCGGCCAACACTGTACTGTAATTTACCTAAAACGAGGAGGACTAATGGAGCTTAAGTCGCCTACCCGGATATTTTGTTTCGAGTCTTAACATCTCCTCCCCTCCAAACGACTGATTACCAGTTCGATTTATCGCTAGAGCAATTAATTACTTTATTATTAGGCTGGACAGTTTTTCTATTCATCCTTTTTAATTAGTTATTTACATAGTAAAAATATAAAATATTAATGAGAGAGAGAGAGAGAGAGAGAGAGAGAGAGAGAGAGAGAGGAGAGATTAGGAATTTCCATGTGGGTTGTAAATCAATCAGCAACATGACTAATCTGATATGGAATGCTGTCCGTTACGTGCTAGCCACTCCCACCACAGCAGCCAGTATAAGTACACCATTAGAGATATTATGTCAGTAGTGGAAAAGATCTTTCAGAAGGTCAGAGGTGCTATAAAATGATTGTGATGTGTAGACTAACGTTCAATTCATATGAAATATATATAAAACGATAACAAATTATAATTAACATATTTACTTTCTTATCGGTGAAGCCCCACAGAAATAATTCTTCTTCTTCTTCTTCTTATTATTATTATTATTATTATTATTATTATTATTATTATTATTATTATTATTATTATTATTATTATTATTATTATTATTATTATTATTATAATAATAATAATAATAATAATAATAATAATAATTATTATTATTATTATTATTATTATTATTATTATTATTATTATTATTATTATTATTATTATTATATGGCTCATTTCGACCAGGTCTTACAAATTTACAATATGCTACATAATGAGAAAATATATCGATGTTGAGAGGAGCCAGTGTATACTTCGATAAGAAAGAGAGTATTGGGTCCTAAGTCTTGTAATTTTAAGCTAGGGTAAAATAAAATATATATAAAAACTTGAGCTTTATTCTTGAAGTTAGTATAAATAAAAAAGCCACTCATCCGGGCATCAACAATAGACGATTTAAGTATAAGTACTTGAATATCACAATAAGATAATTAAACTATTTAATAGGAAATAAATACTAAGTAAGAAAACAATCAGAATAAATGATAAGAAACAATAATAAATACTTATTCCTCAACTCTCACATTTCCTTTTCCCATAAAAAAACGTCTAATTTCAAAATATTCTAGTGACTATATTATAATACTAGTTCACTTTGAATATATACATACTTCATAAATCTAGCCGCTCTGGCGGTTTTATAGTTCTACTAGACCTACGAAGGGGCACTGGTTCTGGCACTGTCATAGGAGCATGCATGGAGTTATCAGAACTCTCAGCCATGCTATTAGGATTTATAACATTGCTCTCTGGTTCATTAATTACATCAGAATTTGATAGACTACGGTAGTTGGAATAGAAGGCAAAATTGGCCTACATGTACCACCATAATTCTGATTATTACTGGGAAAACTGCATTCTTCTACACTATTTTCTGATTTTTCAAATTTAAATTTTTTCTACAGTGCCTTCTCCCTTTTTTTTCTTGAGGTTTAATTTTTTCTACAGTTCTCCGGAAATTATGGTTAATCATCATATCAGCTGGAGCCTTCCCAGTGGAGGAATGTACAGCTCTTCTATGATTGTGCAAGAACCTACACACTCTGGTCATAATATCCCCATCAGTAAATATACTAAGACTCTCTTTGCAAGTTTTTATTTCCCTTTTGGCTAAGCCGTTAGAAGAAGGGTTATCAGGAGCATGTGTAATGTGTTTAATGCCATTCTTCCTCAGGAAAACTCCATCTCCTCAGACGCAAAACAAGGGGCATTGTCAGTAACAATTTATTCTGGCAATCCAGAATTACCAAACCTATGCCTTAACTTAGCAATAGTTACTGCTGATGTGGTAGGTCTAGTAACATGAACATCCAAAAATTTTGTGTGGGAATCTACAATTATCAAAAAATAAGAGTCACCAATTGAATCAGTGTAGTCTATATGTGACCTACACCAAGGTTTCCAGTTTCTGGCCAGGACAATACCGTTGACTGCGGAGTCTGAAAATTTTCCAAACAAAGTTCACAAGATTTAGTTATTTCTGAAATGTCCTGGTCCAATTTGGGCCACCAAATCCAATTACGTGCTTCTGCTTTCATTACATTGATACCGTTATAACTTACATGCAGCTGTTCTAGTACTGTGCTGCGTATATCAGCAGGTATAATTACACGGTTCCAATACAAAAGAACACCATCATGAATGCTTAAATTTGATTTGACAATAGAGTATTCAGACACTATTGGGTCATTAATCCAACCCAATTTCTCACATTGCAAAACCTTACTTAAAACTGGGTCACTTCTAGTCAAAACCTTTACATTTAAAAAAAAAAATGTCTTGATTACTCAAAGCTCTATAAAATTAACATATTCATTAGGGGTACTAGAATCCAGTACTGGCAACTGACTGAGTGCATTCACGACAACATTATCTTTTCATGCTTTAAAATTTAAGTCATAATCGCACTGTGACAAAAGCAAAGCTCATCGCTGCACTCTAGCGCTTGCATTTACAGGAATCTGTTTGGTTCTACCAAACAATCCAAGTAATGATTTGTGATCAGCTTTAAGAATAAATCTATGACCCAATAAAAAATATCTAAATTTGCTTACAGCATAGACCAAAGCCAGAGCTTCCTTGTCTAACTGGGAGTAATTTAATTCCTCAGATGATAACTTTTTACTATCAAAATAGACTGGTTTTTCGATACCATGCATTCCCTGCATCAAAATGCAGCCAACGCCCACTGGAGATGCATCTACTTTAACAATTACTGGATGACTTCCATCAAAATTAGCAAGAAATTCTGACTTGGGTAACTCTGCTTTGACCTTACTGAAACCATTAGCTTCTACAGATGACCATTAAAATTTGGCACCTTTCTTCAAGAAATCATATAAGGGAGACAAAGTACTAGAAAAATTCTTTACAAATCTGCTATAATAGGTAACCATACCAAAAAAGAATTGTACATCACTGACAGACTTTGAAGGGGGTGCCTCCAAACTATCTTCTAGTTTTTTGGATGATGGGCTTAATTCCATCACCAGAAATGACATAGCCTAAATTCTCAAGAGAATCAGTGTTCAAAGCAGTTTTTTTTTCTTTTTTACTTATAGCTACAGTGTGCTTTTGGAATTCCCTCAAAACTCTGTCTAGTCTTTATTTTTGTGTTTGTCCTCCAACAAGAATATCATCTAAAAAGGCTACAACACCATCAATATTCATCAAAATCTGAGAAATAAATCTTTGAAAGATAGCTGGTGATGATGCCAAACCAAAAGGAAGTCTTTAATATTTAAAAAGACCTTTATGAGTATTTATTGCAAGAAGCTTTTGGCTTTCATTATCAACTGGTAATTACAAGTATGCATTTTCAAGATCAATTTTAGAAAATATTTTACTCTTGACAACTACTGATAAAATCTCATCTACCCTTGGAAGTGGATATTTATCACAAACAATGTTTTAATTCAACTCTTTAAAATCTCCACAAATCCTCATATATTTCTTATCTGCTGTTAATACTGGAACAATGGGAGCCGCCAAGTCACTAAAATTTACTGGCTCTGGAATGTCATCAGAGACCAATTTATCTAAAGCATCCTCTAATAATTTCTTATAATGAAATGGCACTGTTCTAGCCTTCTGAAATTTTGATACTGCATTACCTTTAAAATTAACCTTAGCTACTATGCTCGTAATTGGCTATTTTTAATCATTTGAAAGTTTATCTAGATGAGCCCTAGCATCCATTACACTGTTTATTATTCTATTTTCACAATCAACAACACTTGTCAAAGCAATTCCAATCTTAGACATTAAATCCCTACCACACAAGTTTGGGTTATAATTGTCAACAACATAAAATACATGTCTTATACTGAAATCATTATAAGCAACATTCACATAAACTTTACCCATGACATTAGCATTACTGTTTCCATAAGTTTTCAGCTTTTTATTACAATTCTGCATAGGTAAAGCTAAGCACTGAACCCACTTGCAACCTAAAGTAAAAACTCCAGCACCACTATCAATTTCAAATGGAATTTCTTTATCATTTAAGTGTAAATTAATCTTGGTTATTACAGTAGGGTTATTTTCTACACTCAAAATCCTGATTTCTTTCCCTACTGGAGCAGATTCATTTAAACTTAATAACTGATTACAATCACTATCCTCTTCAAGTAGGTTTTTTTTTTTTAAACTGCACTAGCTTTTTTCTTACCCTCTCTGTTTTTTCTGACAAGTGGTATGGCTGTATTTTTCCGTCTCGATACTTTTGGTTCTCGTAACACTGAGAAAACTTAGAACCCTGGGAAACTTCTTTATTAAAACGACAAACTTTTTCAAGTGTCCTTTTTTGTTACACACTGATCAAGAAAGATGAGAAAGCAACAATCCTCACTACAATGAGGGTCACCACAATGTCAGCAACTTGCCTCTTTTCTACCATTAGGAGTAGGAGTAGGAGTAGGCTTGAATTAATGTTCAAAGCATTCACTTGAGTAGGAAGTTTTTCACCACAAAAAGCTTTTCCAAAATTTAATATTCTGTCCAGTGTGGCAGAAGAAGTCATAGTTTGCAAGTTTAGATTTTCCGCTGCTAAATTAGGAAAATATTCTTCTGATTCAATATCTATAAACAATTGATCACGAACCCTAGCTTCAAACTAACTGCCAAAATTACAGTCTTTGGCAAGTGCTTTGAGATCAACATAAAGATTACACAGATTTTCACCAGGTTTCTTTTTTCTTTGCTGAAACTGAATTAAGCTTCTGTGATGAAGGCTTGACAATAAAATGACCTTCCAAAAGCTCTAATAAATCAGAAAAATTCTTAAGATGAGGCATATTTTGGGCACACAGACTAGCTTGAGTGCTATATACTTCACTTCATAGAGAAACAAGCAAGCAATTTTTTAAGCACTTTCAGTTACGGTATTTCAGTTATACCACTGCGGGCAAAATGTGCCTCAAGCATGGACATCCACACATCAAAGTTCATAAGTTTGGGATTAAAAGGCTCAATTTTTGCATTGGTGCTAGCCATGGTTAGCCTAGCCTAGGAAACATATGAAGTATTTTTCAATAACAATAAAAGCCAGTCTTCATTACCTCAATCCACGTAGCCTACTAGGCTAACAGGAGCAATAGGCAGCATAGGATAGCCTATCAAAAACATGCCGGTTCCAAACCTATCGATAGCCTAGCCTAGCATAAGCTTTTGAAATCCAACTTATCTCTTGAAAATCGGTGGTCATAATGGGTCAAAAACAGCTTCAAAGCGTTGAGATTCAATCCAGCATCCTCGTCGCCAAAAATATTGGGTCCTAAGTCTTGTAATTTTAAGCTAGGGTAAAATAAAATATATATTAAAACTTGAGCTTTATTTTTGATGCTGGTATAAACATAAAAGCAACTCATCCGGGCATCAAAAATAGATGATTCAAGTAGAAGTACTTGAATATCACAATAAGAGAATTAAAGTATTTAATAGGAAATAAGTACTAAATAAGAAAGCAATCAGTATAAATAATAAGAAACAATAAAAAATAATTAAACCTCAACTCTCACAGAGAGAGAGAGAGAGAGAGAGAGAGAGAGAGAGAGAGAGAGAGAGAGAGAGAGAGAGAGAGAGAGAGAGAGAGAGAGAGAGAGAGTTTTCAACTTTGGTAAAAGTTTTCAAGGTGAACTATTAGCAGATCTGACTACCTCTTTCCCTATTGATAGTACGAGCACTGATAAACTAAAAAAAAAAAAAATTAAAAAAATTAAAGTTTGCAAGAACATCGTTTTCTTTAACACGAAGATTATACAGAAACTGTTTTTTTTTTTTAATGACTAACCTCAATATTCCGATTTGAACGCATACTATAAATTTGGTAATGTTTGTAGGACAAAATGCTGATGGACATAATGTCAATGAACATAATATCGACGGATACGACTTTTATTTAGTTATTTATTCTTCTTACTCTTTCATTCATTTATAATGATACAGGTTAAAATGATAGTTCCGAACCTAACCTAACCTAACCTTGACATTATATCCGTCGACATTATGTCCGTCGACATTTTGTCTGCACACCTTGGTAAAAGTGAAGTGACTAACTTGAAACTCACAATTACATTGACATAATCAAAGTACTAGATAATAATAATAATTGTGGAGGATTTCCTGTGTGTTATTTACCCTTCGATCTTATAACCCCCTAAATTCGGAAATCCTGACACGGCTTCAGTAGAGGCCTACCACGATCTCAAAATTAAATCCTCTACCAATAAAATATAATTAATATTACATGCATAAACATACATGCAAATATTTTATATGGGGGTTTATGAACTGCTGATATGTGAATATTTAAATAAACTCTCCTCACCTTAAATTAAAACTTCCTCATACAGAATAATACATTTTCTAACATACATTCTACCTACGAGTGTTCAATTAAATGAGCTCATTCTGTCCCTCACACGTAGTTATAAATATTGTTAGAAATATAATAACTCTGTACTTATCTGTCCGGATAACCCTGATGTCGTCAGCAATCACGGGACTCCGAATCAAAAACGTATCTTCTGATCCACGGATCTCTGTCACGTTCCTCTACTTGAGTGTCTCGTAACGTCTCACGAGGACAACTAACCCTTTCGCCCCTGTTGCACAGACTTCCCTCATTTTTATAGGGGTTCTTGATACTAGGACTTAAGTTGAGTTATG